>PVIA01003682.1:0-43387 GCA_004024845.1 Tonatia bakeri | reverse complement strand
CTGTAAGTCTTTTAGAGTAACTGTTTTTTTGTGTGTGTGTGGTTATTTCTCCCTTTTCATTCTATTTTTGGGATGTCTTCTCTCTCTCTCTCCTTTTTCATTTGTTTTGTTACATGTTTACCTTATTAAATATTTCAAAGAATTAGAATGAGCTTTTTAAAAAAATTTTTTTATTCTGGATATTTTCCAACATCCAGAATAAAGTGGAGAAAAAAGTATGACTCCACCTTGTACTTAACACCCAGCTTCAAGTATCAACTTTTTGCCAGGCTTTAAACCATGCTTGAAATCTTTAATTTGAAATAACCTAGATTTATAGAAAAGTTACAAAGATACTTTGAAGAGTTTCTGTATACCCCTCACCCAATTTTACACATTATTAATATCTTATATTTTCATTGTATCTTTGTCAAAAATGAAGAAACCAATAGCAATACATTTCTATTAACTGAAACTCCAAACTGTATTTCTATTTCACTAGTTTTTCTTTTTTAAGTATTTTTATTGATTATTCTATTACAGTTTTCCCCCTTTATCCCCCCTCTGCCCTACACACCCCAACCCTCCAGCATTCCCCCCTTAGTTCATGTCCATGGGTTGTACATACATGTTCTTTGAGTTCTCTGTTTCTTATAACATTTTTATCTCTCCTCGTCTATTTTATGCCTACTAATTGTACTTCTTCTTCCCTGTACCTATTCCTCCCTTCCCCCTCCCCACTGAAATCCCTCCATGTGATGTCCATTTCTCTGATTCCGTTCCTGTTCTAGTTGTTTGCTTAGTTTTTGTTTTTGTTGTTTTTCGTTTCTTTTAGGTTCATTTGTTGATAGTTGTGAGTTTGTTGTCATTTTACTGTTCATATTTTTTATCTTATTTTTCTTAGATGAGTCCCTTTAACATTTCATATAATAAGGGCTTGGTGATGATGAACTCCTTTAACTTGACCTTATCTGGGAAGCACTTCATCTGCCCTTCTGTTCTAAGTGAAAACTTTGCTGGCTGGATTAATCTTGGGTGTAAGTCCTTGCCTTTCATGACTTTGAATAATTCTTTCCAGCCTCTTCTTGCCTGTAAGATTTGTTTTGAGAATCAGCTGATCGTCTAGTGGGAACTTCTTTGTAGGTAACTGTTTCCTTATCTCTTACTGCTTTTAAGATTCTCTCTTTATCTTTAATGTTGGGTAACTTAATGATGATGTTCCTTGGTGTGTTCTTCTTTGGGTCCAACTTCTATGGGACTCTCTGGGCTTCTTGAACTTGCTGGAAATCTATTTCCTTTGCCAGATTAGGGAAGTTTTCCTTCGTTATTTGTTCAAATAAGTCTTCAATTTCTTCCTGTTGTTCTTCTCCTTCTGGCACCCCTATAATTCGGATACTGGAACATTTCAGGCTGTCCCAGAGATTTGTCTCTCTTCACTTTTTTGAATTCTTGTTTCTTCATTCTGTTCCAGTTGGATGTTTATTTTTACCTTTTGTTTCAAATCATTGCTTTCAGTCCTGGTTTCCTTCCTGTTACTATTGGTTCCCTGAATATTTTGCTTTAAGGTATCTCATTTTCATTTGGGGTATCTTTTATTTGTTTTTTTCATTTTTCGACCAAGCTCAATCAGTTCTGTGGGTTTTTTGATTACCAGAGCTTTAAATTTTTCATCAGATAGGTTGGCTATCTCTTCATTGCTTAGCTTTCTTTCTGAAGTTTTGCTCTGTTCTTTCGTTTGGGCCTTATTTCTTTGTCCCAGTGCACCAGTCTGGTTGTTCTGGTTGACTGTTTCATTAATTCTGTGGTTGTCAGAGTTCCATGCAGTTTGATTTTCTGGCACTTCTGGTTGTTTATTGATTTTAGATTGGTTGTTATCTTCCTTTTGGTTGTGTGAAGAAGTGAAGGGTTTCTACCTATGCTTCCATCTTGGCTAGAACTCTAGTTTTTTCTATCAATGTCATTTTTCCGTCCTAGAATCTAATCTAGGTATAATATTGCATTTAGTTGTCATGTCTCTCCAGTCTCCTGTGGTCTGTGACCATTTCTTACTCCTTCTTTGGTTTTCATGATCTTGACAGTTTTAAGGAATATTGGCCAGGCATTCTGTAGAATGTTTCCCAAATCTGGGTTTTTCTCATGATTTTCTCTTGATTAGACTAGAATATGGGTATGGGGGGTAACAGCAAAAGTATTTTTGGTATGGGGGCTCTTTAGATGCTCATTGCCCTGCCTCTCTCCATCTTGGGAGGAGACCCAAGTTTTGCCCTCTGCAGATGGAAAGGGCCAAGAACTGTTTGACTCCACCACCTCCTGATTAGGGTAAGTTGAAGTAGACCAATATCAGAAATCTCTCTTGAGAGTTTGCAAAGCCATGACATTCTAGTTCTTTGCAATACTTTGGAGTTTCAGTAACAATTTGTTTGAGCAAGCCAGGCCTTCATTTATAGTGCTCTGTAAAATGGTTATTTATCTTTCTTTTCAGAAAGAAAATTATTCATTTCTCTTATCTGGCTCAGAATCAGTCATGCCTCTCTGTACAAATACTCTGTGATGTGTGTATGTCTTTGGTACCTCATATTCCCTCAGCCTGCTTTGTTTTTTCCAACAGAACTTACCACCACCTGATATATAATTTATTATTATTATAATATTTGATTTCCACCACTAGAATTTGAGTTTTTCATTGTGATGTGGTTGGTGACTCTTCACTGATGAATCCTCAGTGCCTTTTTGTAGCAAATTTTGAAGGGCTGAATGAATTTAATAAACAAAAGGGAACACCCTGAAATACAGGTATTTTGCCAACAGGGGGAGCTTCAGGATATCTCAATGGACCAGGACAGTTAATTTGTTAGTGGCTTATGGTGCCCAGTGGAGTTCCACCTAGTGCTTGTGCAATTTAACCACGCACCTGAAACTTGCAAGGATCTTTATTTTTGCCATTTATAATAGCATTTTATTTTACTTTATTTTATTTTATTATTTTATTTTATTTTAATTGTTGTTCAAGTACAGTTTTCTGTCTTTTATTCCCATCCCAGCCCACCCCTCCAGCCCTCCCCACTTCCTTCCCATTTCCACCCCCACCTAGTTTTTGTCCATGTGTCCTTTATATTTGTTCCTGTAAACCCTTCCCCTTTTCCTCTGAAATTCCCTCCGCTCTCCCCTCTGGTCATTGTCAGCCTGTTCTCTATTTCAATGCCTTTGGTTATATTTTGCTTGTTTGTTTTGTTTAGGTTCCTGTTAAAGGTGAGATCATATGGTATTTGTCTTTCACCATCTGGCTTATTTTGCGTAGCATAAAGTTTTTCTATCTATGCTGACAAAAAGGGTAGGAGTTCCTTCTTTCTTTCTGCTGCATAGAATTCCATTCTGTGAATGTACCATAGTTTCTTGATCCATTCATTTACTGATGGGCACCTAGATTGCTTCCAGCACTTGGCTATTGTAAATTGTGCTACTATGAACATCGGGGTGCATAGGTTGTTTTGGATAGGTGTTTCAGGGTTCTTAGGATATAATCCTAGCAGTGGAATTGCTGGGTCAAAAGGCAGATCAATTTTTAGTTTTCTGAGAAAATTCCATACTGTTTTCCATAGTGGTTGTACCAGTCTGCCATCCACCAACAGAGCACTAGGGTTCCCTTTTCTCCACAACCTCTCCAACACCTGTTTGTTGCTTTGTTTATGATGGCCATTCTGACTGGTGTGAAGTGGTATTTCATTGTGGTTTTAATTCACATCTCTCTGATAGCTAGCGATACTGAGCATCTTTTCATGTGTCTCTGGATCCTCTGTATGTCCTCCTTGGAGAAGTGTCTGTTCAAGTCCTTTGCTCATTTTTTAATTGGGTTGCTTGTCTTCTTAGAGTGGAGTCATGTAGGTTCTTTATATATTTTGGAGATGAAACCCTTGTCTGAGGTATCATTGGCAAATATGTTTTCCCATACAGTTGGTTATCTTTTTATTTTAATACTCTTTTCTTTAGTCATGCAGAAACTTTTTATTTTGATGAGATTCCATTTGCTTATCCTTTCCTTTATGTCCCTTGCTCTAGGGGACATATCAGTAAAAATGTTGCTGTATGAAATATCTGAGATTTTCCTGCCTATGTTCTCCTCTAGGACTTTAATGGTGTCATGGCTGATATTTAAATCTTTTATCCACCTTGAATTTATTTTTCTGTATGGTGTAAGTTGATGTTCGATTTTCTTTTTCTTTTTCTTTTTCTTTTTTTTTGCATGTAGCTGTCCAGTTCTCCCAACTGGGAGAGCTATTTGTTGAAGAGGCTATTTTTACTCCATTTTATGTTGCTGCCTCCTTTGTCAAATATTAATTGACCGTAGAGACTTGTGTTTATTTCTGGGCTCTCTGTTCTGTTCCATTGGTCCATGTGCCTGTTCTTATGCCAGTACCAGGCTGTTTTGATTACAGTGGCCTTGGAATACAGTTTGATATCAGATATTGTGATCCCTCTTACTTTGCTCTTCTTTCTCAAAACTGTAGCAGCTATTCAGGGTCATTTATGGTTCCATATAAACTTTTGAAGTGTTTGTTCTATGTCTGTGAAATATGCCATTGGTACTTTAATAGGTATTGCATTAAATCTATAAATTGTTTTGGGTAGTATGAACATTTTGATGATGTTAATTCTTCTGATCCATGAACACAGTATATGTTTCCATTTGTTTGTGTCTTCCTTGATTTCTTTCTTCAGTGCTGTGTAGTTTTCTGCATATAGGTCTTTTACCTCCTTGGTTAATTTTATTCCTAGGTATTTTATTTTTCTTTTTGCTATATCAAATGGGATTTTTTTCTTGATTTCTGCTTCTGTTTCATTATTGGTATACAAAAATGTCTTTGATTTCTGGATATCGGCTTTGTATCCTGATGTTTTGCCAAATTCATTTATTAGGTGGAGCAGTTTTTTTGCCAAGTCTATAGGATTTTCTATGTACACTATCATGCCATCTGCAAACAATGACAGTTTTGTTTCCTCTTTTCTGATTTGGATGCCTTTTATTTATTTTTGTTGTCTGACTGCTGTGGCTAAAACTTCCAATACTATGTTGAATAGAAGTGGTGAAAGTGGGATGTCCAGCCAAGATGGAGACGTAGGTAGACACACTGTACCTCCTCACACAACCAAGATAGAGGCAACAACAATTTAGAAACAGAGTAACAACCAGAACTGACAGAAAATTGAACTGTATGGAAGTCGGACAACCAGGGAGTTAAAATAGACACGTTCATCCACTCCAGTAGGAGGGGCAGAGTCGGGCAGCTGGGCAGAAGGGTTGTGGAACAAAGAGCGTTAGGACCATAAGGCATCCCGAGTGCACAAGACTGCAGCCGGCAGACCCTGGGCATGCAAGCAGCGGCTGGCAGACCCCATCTGAGGAGTGGCAACCAGCAAGCCCAGCGAGGCAGCAATTGTGAATCAAGGCACTGCACGCAAGGCAGCTGGCTGACTGGGCAGTCCCAGGGTCCCAGCATCCCAGCATTGGGAAATAGAGCCTCGGGGCACTGATTGAAAACACCTGTGGGGGTTGAGGAACAGGGAGAGACTTCCAGGCTCACAGGAAAGGTTGTTGGGAGAGACCCACGGGGAGCATAAGCCCACCCACACGGGAGTTAGCACCAGAAAGGCCCAGTTTGCTTGGGGGAAGTGGCAGAAGGGACTGAAGTGCAACAGAGAGTGTAGTAAGCACCATTCTTCCCTCTCAGACCCACATACAGCATCACAACCCAGCAACTGGGTTGTCCCGTTCTGGGGAACACCTAAGCCTCCTCCCCTCATATGTAACAGGTGCAACAAAACAAACAAACAAACAAACAAACAAACAGATGGCTGAAGCAGAAGAACAAATGAAAGCCTCAGAACCAATACTTTTAAGCGACTGAGAGATAGCCAGCCTATCAGATGCACAGTTCAAAGCACTGGTGATCAGGAAACTCACAGAATTGGTTGATTTTGGTTGCAAATTAGATGAAAAAAATGAAGGCTACAATAAGTGAAATGAAGAAAAATGCACAGGGAACCAATAGTGATGGAAAGGAAGCTGGGTCTCACATCAATGGAGTGGACCAGAAGGAAGAAACCACATACAATCAGAAAAGAATGAAATAAGAATCCAAAAAAATGAGGAGAAGCTTAGGAACCTCCAGGACATCTTGAAACCTTTCAACATCCGAATTATAGGGGTACCAGAAGGAGAAAAGGAAGAGCAACAAGTGGAGAACTTATCTGAACAAATAATAAAGGAGAACTTCCCCAATCTGGCAAAGGAAATAGACTTCTGGGAAGTCCAGGAAGCCCAGAGAGTCCCAAAGAAGTTGGGCCCAAGGAGGAACACATGAAAACACATCATAATTACATGAGCCAAGGTGAAAATGAAGGAGAGAATCCTAGAAGCAGCAAGAGATAAGGAGACAGTAACCTACAAAGGCATTCCCATCAGACTGTCAGCTGATTTCTCAGAAGAGACCTTACAGGCAAGAAGGGACTGGAAAGAAGTATTCCAAGTGATGAAAGGCAAGGACCTACATCCCAGATTGCTCTATCCAGCAAAGCTTTCATTTAGAATGGAAGGGCGGATAAAGTGCTTCTCAGATAAGGTCAAGTTCAAGGAGTTCATCATCACCAAACCCTTATTTCATGAAATGTTAAAGGGACTTACCTAAGAAAAAGAAGATAAAAAACATGTACAGTAAAATGACAGCAAACTCACAATTATTAACAACCACACCTAAAACAAAAACAAAATAAGCAAACAACTAGAACAGGAACAGAACCACAGAAATGGAGATCACATGGAGGGATAGCAACAGGGGAGTGGGAGGAGGAGAGAGGGGGAAAAGGTATGGAGAATAAGTAGCATAGATGGTAGGTGGAAAGTAGACATGGGGAGGGCAAGAAGAGTATGGGAAATGTAGAAGCTAAAGAACTTTTGACACATGGAGATAAACTAAAGGGGGGTAATGTGGGTGGGAGAGGGTGTGCAGGGTGGAGGGGAATGAAGGCAGGTAATGGGACAACTGTAATAGCATAGTCAATAAAATATATTAAAAAATAAAGAGGTGGTGAAAGTGGTCAATTTTGTCTTGTTCCTGAACTTAGTGGAAAAGATTTTAGTTTTTGCCCATTGAGTATGATGTTGGCTGTAGGTCTCTCATATATGTCCTTTATTTTGTTGAGGAATACTCCCTCTATTTCCACTTTGCTGAGTGTTTTATCATAAATGGGTGCTGTACCCTATTGAATACTTTTTCCGCATCTATTGATATGATCATGTGATTTTTGTCTTTGCTTTTGTTTATGTGATGTATTACACTTACTGATTTGTGAATATTGTACCATCCTTGCATCCCTGAGATGAGTCCCACTTGGTCATGGTGTATGATCTTTTTAATGTATTGTTGGATTCGATTTGCCAATATTTTGTTGAGGGTTTTAGCATCTGTGTTCATCAGCAATATTGTCCTGAAGTTTCTTTCTTTGTTGTGTGTTTTTCTGGTTTTGAGATTAGGATGATGCTGGCTTCATAAAAAGAGTTTGGGAGTCTTCCATCATTTTGGATTTTTTGGAATAGTCTGTGAAGGATAGGGGTTAGCTGTTCCTTAAATGCTTTGTAGAATTCTCCTATGAAACCATCTGCTCCAGGCCTTTTGTGTGTTGGAAGTTTTTTGATTACTGCTTCAACTTAATCTGCTGTTATTGGTCTGTTCAGGCTTTCTGCCTCTTCTTCATTGATTTTGGAAGATTATATTTTTCTAGAAATTTGTCCATTTCACCTAGGTTTTCAAATGTCTTGGCATACAGTTCTTCATAGTAATTTCTTACATTGATTTGTATGAAACTGCTAAGGATCTTGTTTAGACAATTTTTTTATTCAGGAAGTCTGGGTTAGGGTTCAAGATTCTTCATTTTTTTAAGAAAGATTTATTAGAAAATTCTCACCCTGAGCTGTGTAGCACGTGAAGCAGTACTGCTACTCATTAAAACCAACTGAAGAAATGTGCCTGTTTCCAAAGTGGTCCTTATACAAAATGTATAAAAAGCAGTTTCTGGTGTGACTTGTGCTCTGAACCTCTGCCCCTTGATGTTTCAAAGCACTCTACCAATGCCTATGAGTACCCATTTTACATATGTGAAACTGAGGCACCAAGAAGCTGTTGTACCAGTGGTTACACAGTGCAGTGGTTGTTAGGAGTTGCCCTTCTCTGTGATGCCTAGGTGGAAAGTGATGGGAGAGAGAGACTGAGAGGACTGGTGGGGGGAAGGTCCATGTGATTTCTCCCCTATTCTTAAAGGAAGAGAGAAGGTACTCAGGGCAGGACTATCAGGTTGAATGGGAAACCTCTCAGGAGCTGTTGAAATTCTGGAAGGGAAGAAGCCTTTGGGAGAGGTAAAGACTGCACTGCCAGGTTGGGAGATGGGTAGCATGAAGGCCAATGTTGCTGGTGAGGAAGCCTGATCTGTAGGCCTAGTCAGAGACCTCGCTGTGGTAATATTTGTGGGTGGTTGAGGTCGTCTTCCAGCTACTGTCTAGAACTCAATGATTTTCAGCAGCAGCAGCTGGGCCAGGGAGCTGTGACCGATTTGGAGCAGGAAGCCATCCCAGATCAGGACAAAGAGCTCATCCATTCTCTGCCTGTTCATCTTCTCCAACTGATCCCCAATATGGTGCAGCTGCAGCACCAGGCATTTCACTTCTTCCTTGCTCAGACTGTTTTGGGCCAGCTGGAAGAGGTGGTCGTAGACAGGGTTCACCAGGGCTATCATGGGCATGTTGTTCACCTTCAAGTAGTCAAAGATGTTGCAGATAAAGGTGACATAGCAGACCCAGCCCCTGCAGGGAAAGGGATCTCAGCTGCTCCAGAGCCTGGTACTCCTGCTGCAGCTTGTTGAGGAGTCCACACTGGAAGACAGTCTGACCTGCTTGTTTGCTCTCTGCCTGAAAAAATGGCACAGCACATGTCCTGCTTCCTTGCTGAACACATGGTCCTACAGACAATGGTCCACAATCACATTAGCCACTTTCTCCAAGTCCACAACACCTGGATCTTGGAGTGCTGTCTTCAGCAGCTGCTGGGTCTCTGCATTGAAAGGTTGGGTCTTATATTACTCTCTACCAGGCTCCCCCATGACCATCCAGCCCCAGCAGCTCTATACTGGGGCAAAATCAGTGATAGCACCATGTGCCCAGGGCCATTTGACAGGCATGGTGTGTGCAATGCACACCCACAGCATTGCTGGTGAGACCAAGATTCTTAATTTCTAACACGTTCCCAGACCATGCTGCTGGTCCAACACACCACACATGAATTAACAAGATTGTATGACCATGTCCTAGGTATGTTAAAGAATAACAGCATCCCCAACAATTCTAAAATTTAAAGTTTCTTTTTATAGAAATGTAGCAATTAGGAGAGTGTAGGCCTTGGAGACAGACAGACGTACATGTTAATAACCCTTTTTATCTTAGGTTAATAATCATGTTTGTGCGTATGTTTCCTTAGCTATAAAGTGGGAGGAATATGTACTTGGCAGAATTATTATAAGAGTTAAATGGGTAGATGCAGGTAAAGTTATCAGGACATTTTCTAGCAAATGGCACTTAAAGCATTAATATGAATATAGTAGAGCACTTTCCATTTTAAAAGGGTTTCTCATGTGCAGCCTGGTCTACTGCCATGAAATAGCTAATGATTTAGGTTGCATGATTGGTTGATGATTGGTGATGAAATGACTCCAAATTTCACTGGATCAAGGAGTAATGAGGTTGAGTTGGACAGCTATATTCCCAAAGTGGAACTACTAATCTCTTCCTCATGGGCAGCAAGGCCCAAAGTCTTCTTTTCTGGTTGGGTGAGACACAACTACCCTGAGTTCTTATGACAGCAGTGTATGAATGTGTACGGAGAGAAGAGGAGCTGAAAATTAGTGTATGTGGCAACATCCAGGCTGGTGACTATGAAATGTGGGAAGCCTGGACTCTCTTGGTTCCACTGTCTCAGTAGCCTGCCTGCATTTCTCCTAAAAGAGACATGGGAGGAAATAATGGCTCCTGGTTTGATGACAAATATTTATAGATGAGTAGGAATTTGATACTTTTCTGAAAGGTAGACTGTCCTCCTTTGCTTAGCTAGGAGTTTCCTAAAACAGACTGTAGCAATTGCTGCCTTGATTCCTGAACATGTTTTGTCCGATCTTAGGCTACTTGTGGATGGGGGAGGGATACACAGAAATGCTCCCTTTCAACCTCCCACCTTCCCAGGCTGACTGCCCGCCCCTGGGCATCACATTCTGTGGAGCACTGTGGTGGAAACTCCATAAAGAGATAAAAATGGCTTTGACTCAAGAAATCCATGTTCTCAGTGGGGAAATGTTTTTCCATCTATTAAGTGTTTTACTCATGCCCGCATTGTTTCTGGGACTGTGCTCAATGTTGGAGAAAGAAAGGAATAAATTTTGAAGAATTTAGAGTCTAGTACTGAACATATAAACTAAGGCATGTGTTAAAGGTGCCGTTAGAGTTATGAGACTGGATATGGTAGATTGCCTTGGGGGTGAGTGTGGACATTGAGCCTTCATTAGGTCACCACACCACAGAACTATCATCACTCTCATCCTCCTAAGAACTTTAGGGGAGATGGTATCTGAAACAGAATCTGGAATCAGCAGCCTTCAGGTATGTGGCTATAGATATCCTCCCTCCCCACCCCCGCCGGGAGGAGTGGGATTTGTTGAACTTTTCTCACAGGACCTCATACAGAGACCTGATGCTGAAGAACTACAGCAATCTGGGGAAAGTGTGCACAAATGGCATCATTCTTTCAATTAGTCATTTATGGAGCAAGAATTCTGAAGCACCTATTGGTTGTAGGATGTGGGCTGGGGATTGGGAAAACACCAGTATGTGAAACAGAAATGATCCTTGTCATCATGAGGCTTGTTGTCTAATGACTTCCTTATGATAATGAAGACCTGTATTTTTCAGTGACTTTTTGTTTTCTCCGTAGTTAAAAAACTTAGGGTTCCTCAAATGTGTATCTAAGCTTGGGCATGAGTTTCAGATATCAGAGATCTTAGGTATATTGATGACACAGAATGGGTATTTGAATTTGGAATCCTTTTGAAAGACTTTTATTGGAGTGATGAGAACTTTGGTAAGTTAATTTACTGCTCTTCCAGTTGTATACTTGTCTGTCTTTAGAACCCCTGAAAGTGAATATGTTGGCAGCTGTTTCCATGGGAGGTCTTATTATCCTCTGCATAATCCTCCTATATCATGTACTCTCCCCTATGGGAGGACATCAATCATGAAAACCTAACCTAATCTCAGAGGAAGGACGATTTATCATTTAAATTTAACATTTTCATAAGGGCTCTTAATATCTCCTTTATGGGACTTTCTGATAATAACTTATTTTTGTCAGCATCAGTCTCAATTATCTTAGAATCACTGTTAGTAAATTATCTAAAACATCTATACCTTATCCCTGCAATTGCCAATATGGTCATACAGTCAAGGTTCTCAAAGTCTGCCTTTGCTCATAATTGCATTCTTTTACAATTTAGGGTCTGTACTTTGAAATTCCTATTGGCCATATGGATTTATTTTTGTACATTATATCCCTATGATTTATTTTATAATTGGAATTTTGTACCTTTTGATACTTATAATGACTTTTAAATCTTTATTCTTGCATTCCTTTCTCTACATTTTAAATATTTATCAAGTGTTTTCCAGATGGGAAGTCTACTTAAATACCCATGGTCAACCTCTCTGCAGAACATATTTGGGGAACAGCTATGAAATTACCTGTGCATTGTAAAAGTCACAGGGATGATTTTTTTGTCCTTTACATTAAAGGAATATTGGGAAGGCCCTGAATTCGAAAAGCCATGTGTGGCAGACTAAATAATGGCCCCTAACAATATCCAGGTTGTAATCTCCAGAACCTGTGAATGTTCACTTACATGGTAAAAAGGAATTTTGCAGAAGTGATTAAGTTAAGGATCTTGAGACGGGGAGATTATGCTGGATTCTCCAGGTGGGCCCTAAATATAATCACAAGTGCCCTTATAAGAGGGAATCTGAGAGAGATTTAACTACAAAAGTGGAAATAGTGATGTCATGACAGAAGCAGCTTTGAAGATGGAGGAAGGGGCCACAGCCAATGAATACAGGCATCTATTACAAATTGAAAAAAGGTAAGGAAACAGATTCTTCCCTCAGAGCTTTCAGAAAGAACCAGCCCTGTCAACACCTTGATTTTAGCCCAGTGAAACTCATTTCAAACTTATGACCTCTAGAACTGTATGGTAAAAAATTCTGTTGCTTTAAGCCACTAAGTTTGTGGTAACTTGCTAATGAGCCAACAGGAAACGAATACACCATCTAAGAACTGGAAAAATCATTTAGGGAAGTGGAATTCACTTAGGAGAAAGCAGTGTCTCAGGAAAGATATTATGAATATTATAATAGCTCAAAAACAGGGAATTCCACTGGGAATGTTTTTTACTGGGAATATATATATATGTATGTATTTTCCTTAATTTGAATCAGATATTGTTTATAAAATAATACAGCCTTAAAAATTACTAGAAAATATCTGTATGAAAATAATGAGCATGATACAGCTTTATTGCAGAACAGTTACCCTTTAAACCTGAAGAAAAGCTTAAGGCAGGAACCATATGCATGCACAGGAAATAAATGATGTAACGTGTATCAGATATATAAGAGAAGAGGATAATTCCTGAGACAGTAATGAATAGAAAACTTTGTCCAGTCATCACTCATCTCTTCATCAAGAGGAGAGGTTTATTCTGGAGAGAAACCCAATGAATATAATATTTCTTTTGAAGTTTTCAACATGAAGGCTAACCTCACTCAGCACAAGAGCATACACATCAGGGTGAAGGCCTATGAATGTAATGACTTTGGGAAAGACTTCAAAGACATCCCTTTTCTTAGGAATCATGTGAAAACTCACACTGGAGAAAAATCCTTTGGGTATATTCAATGTGGAAAGACATTTAGTATAAGCATATCCATAAAGCATACATGAGAATTCACAATAGAGCAAACTCTTATGAATGGAATTAATGTGAAAAAACCTCCAGCAGAAACCCTTACCTTAAAAACCAGAAAAGAATATGTAATGGGGAGAAACTCTATGAATGTTAGGCTGAAATGCCTTTACTTTTCCTATATCCCTCAGGAGTTACATGAAGATGTGCACTGGAGAAAAACCTTGTGAGTGTAATCAATGTAGAAAAAAAAATCCGGTCTGAGGGCTCACAATAATACATACTGGGGAGGAACACTATTAATGTAAGATTTGCCAGAAAGCCTTTGGTGATTCATTTTCCCTTAGGAAACATGGGAGAACTCATGCTAGACAGAAACTATGGATGCTTTTGCTTACTGTGCACAAGATAAAGTAAAAATTAGAGTGAGATCTTATAAATGTTATAAATATAGAATTACCTTTGTTGGTGTCTATCTTCAGAGTGGATCCCTGACACTATTTTCTGATAGGTTGGATATAACATATGAGAGAATAAAAGCAGTTAAGAATGGCACAAAAGGAGCCAAGTGTTTCTGACATGAGCAAATCTGAATATCTTTTTTCCATTCTTTTTATTGTGGCAAAATATGTATCACGTGAAATTTACCATTTTCACCATCTTTAATTTTTTCATTCTGTTATTTTCAATTTTTCTGGGAACTTAGCTTTTCATTGTGCTTTTTATAATAGTTGAATTAATTTTATTATATGAGCTATAATCCAATGCTATCATTGTTTATTTTTTGTCCAGATTTTCAGGAGGAGCTCCTCCATGTTGACTACTGTAATCCCTTCTACATTCCCCTGCCTCATATTCAGGCAGCCAGTCACATGCTTTCTGTCCTATAGATTAGTTTTCATTTTCTAGAAATATCTGTAAATTGAATCATACAGTATGTAGTCTTTTAAGTCTGACTTCTTTCACTTAGCATAATTATTTTAAGGTTCATCAATGTTCTTGTTATATTAATAATCCATTCCTTTTTATTGCTGAGTAGTATTTGATTGTATAGATATACCACAGCTTGTTTAACTGTTCAACTATTGTTGGTCATTTGAGTTGTTTCCAGTTTTTGGCTATTCCAAATAAAGCTGCTCTGAACATTTGTGTACATTTCTTTGTATGGATATATTTCCTTTCATCTTGAGAAAATACCAAGGAGTACAATGGCTAGATGATGCGGTAGGTATATGTTAAACATTTTTACAAAATTGCCAAACTGTTTTCCAAAGTGATTGTACTACTTCACATTCCCATTAGCAGTTCCAGATCTTCTACATCCTTGTCAACACTTGGTATAGTTGTTCTTTTAAAGTCTAGCTATTTGAAAAGGTGCATAGTGTTATGTCACTGTGGGATTTTTTAAGATTGTATTTATTTATATACTTATTTATAGACACGAGGGAAGGGAGGGAGAAAGAGTGGGAAAGAAACATCGATCAGTTACTTCTCACATGCCCCCAACTGGGGACCAGGCCTGCAACCCAGGCATGTTACCTGATCTGGAATCAAATTGGCAACCTTTGGCTTTGTGGGACGACTTCAACCAGCTAACCCATGCTGCCCAGGGCTCATTGTGGTTTTAGTTTGCATTTTCCTAATAACGAATGATGTTGAACATCTTTTCATGTGCTTATTTGCCCTCTGTATATTTTCTTTGGTGAAATATGTATTTAAATATTATCCCCATATTTTAGATTGGTGTCACTTCCTGTGAATTGCTGCTCCTATTCCCAGCTCATATCACCATAAATAGGTATCATGCCTCTTAATCTAGCTATTTTACTCCCTCTACCAGAGGAGGGAGAAGATCATGATTATTTAACTTTAACCAAAGAATTTTCCATGCTTCACTCTGATCTTGAGACTACTCTATAATACCCAGACTTCGATTTTTTTTGTAGATGGGTCATATCTAAGACTGAACAAGAATATTTTAAAGCTGAGTACGGTGTCACTACTTCCTCAGATATTATCAAATCTAATCCCTTTCCTAAAGTCAAGTCAGCAAAACTAATCGAACTTATAGGCAATGACTTAAGCCTGGCAGCTAACAAGGGATAAAAGAGTTAACATGTACACAGACTGCAGATATTGCTTTGGTGTGGGTCATGATTTCCACATGGTATCAAAACCACAGAATTTCTTAACTGCTGCTGGTATATTAAGTACAGCAAGCAAATTTGAGCTTTACTAGGTGTCTTGCTCCTTCCGATGGAACTGCTCTCACCCAAATATAATTAACTCAACAAAGTAAAGATGATCTGGTTATGCCAGATCACTTCTATGAAATGTTGTACAAATTGATGTTGCAAATACCAAATTCTGCACATATTAGGAGAAAGCTGCTTGTGATGGGTTATGGGGGCACCTAAATAGTTGCTTGATTTCTCCAGATTATCTGAAATGGAATTTGGTGGGAAAATGTTCACACTATGACTTACCACAACAAAGAAAACCTTAATTTTTCTGAGACAACATAGGTGAAGAATTTTAATGAGGTAGTAGAGGAAGTTTCCAGTGAACATTCTACCTGCTAGACTCACAGTCTTGGAAAAATTATAAAGATGGGACATGGCCAGGAACTACAGTCTCAGGGACCCTCAGAACATTTACAAATGGATTTCAAATGACATTATAGGGATTTGAATATATACTTATTGTTTTCCACCTTTTCTTTGAATGGTCAAAAGCTTCCGCTTATTAAAAAGCAGAGGCTCTTATTGTGGCTTAAAATAGTAGGTTTTTTATCTTTGCTACATGGGAATTACATACTTAATTCTCTACTGCAGAGGTACTCAACTTACTGGAACCATAATTAAGGAACTTTGTGAGGTGTTGCCTATCAGTCAAAAATTACACTGCCCTCATCATCCTCAATCCTCAGAAAACATAGAAAGAATTACTTTAAAATTAATTAAAACTTGCTAAACTCTCTAAAGAGTTACAATTATCTTGGCCTAAGTTACTCCAATTGGCCCTAATGGTCATCTGGTCTCCTCTGGCAAACATGGATTTCTATCTAGTGAACTTGTTACAACCAGGATATGGCATCTCTTATTTTAGATTCCACTTTGTTGCGAGGAGATGTGGCTTAATAGGGTAAAGCAGCAATTTTCAACCTTTTCTGTCTCATGGCACACATAAGCTAACTACTAAAATTCTCCAGCATACCAAAAATATATTTTTATACCAAACTGACCAAAAATAGGTATGATTTTGATTCATTCACACCGGATGACTATTGTGTTAGCCATTGTCATTTTTTAAATTTGATAATCTAAGGGAAAAGATGTAGTGCCCCTGACTAAAGAGTCAGATATTGCATGTTTTAAAAATCCTTGTGGCACACCAGTTGAAAATTGCTGCTGTAAAAGACCAATGACATGTACTAGGACTCAATTAGCAACAGATTCAAGCTGCCTTTTCAAAGGAATCACCTTCTGATCTTCTACATGACTTATAAATAAGAGACTTGGTCTACTGGAAGGGACACCAGTGAAAAACCATTATGGAGGCCTACAGGAAGTGCCTCTATCAGGTCTTCCTTTTTTTTCCCCTCCCAATAAAAGTATTCCTAATCAAATGCATTCTTTCACATCTAATTAAAACCAGCAGTACTGTCCTGTCCAAACAGATGACTCAAGCATTATTAAGGAATAAAATTTCAAACACCAAACTATCCCATCAACTCATTATGGGGGCCTTCTTTTCTTAAATGTAAAAATTGTTATATATTTTTTGTTTTACAGTTGTTCCAATTATTTCTTCCTTCACCCCCTCCACCCAGCCCATTTCCCACTTCCATAGTTAGTCCCCCTCCATTGTCTATGTCCATGGGTCCTTCATATATGTTCCTTGACTAATCCCTTCATCTTCTTTGAAACAGTCCCCCGCTTCGTTCTCCCCTCTTACCACTGTCACTCTATTCCATGATTCTATGCCTCTAATTCTAGTTTGTTCTTGAGTTTATTTTGTTCACTAGATTCCTCTTATAAGTGAGATCATATGGTATTTGTCTTACACTGACTGGCTTATTTCACTTAACATAATATTCTCCAGTTCCATCCATGCTGCCAAAAAAGGTAGGACTTCCTTCTTTCTGTCTGCTGTGTAGCATTCCATTGTGTAAATGCACCATAGTTTTTTAATCCACTTATTCACTGATGGCCGTAAACTGTTTCTGGTGCTTGGCTATTTTAAATAGCACTGCTATGAATAGGGGTGCATAAGTTCTTTTGAAATGATGTTTTAGGCTTCTTAGGATATATTCCCAGCAGTGGAATCACTGGGTCAAAAGGCAGTTCCATTTTTAATTTTTTGAGGATATTCCATGCTGTTTCCCACAGTCACTGCACCAGTGTGCATTCCCACTAATAGTGCATGAGGGTTCCCCTTTATTCACTTCCTCACCAGCAAACTTATTGTTTGTTGATTTATTAATGATAGCCATTTTGGCAGGTGTGAACATCTCATTGTGGTTTTAATTTGCATCTCTCTGATGGCTAGTGATGTTTATTTCTGGACTCTCCATTCTGTTCCATTAAGCTGTGTGTCTGTTCTTATGCCAGAACCAGACTGTTTTGATTACAGTAGCCTTGTAGTATAGTTTGATATCAGGTATTGTGATCCCTCCAACTTTGTTCCTCTTTCTCAAGATTGCTGAGGCTATTTGGTGTCTTTTTTTTGTTTCCATATAAATTTTTAGAGTATTTGTTCTAGATTTGTGAAATATGCCATTGGTATTTTAATAAGAAGTGCGTTGAATCTATAAACTGATTTGGGTAGAATGGACCTTTTGATGATGTTAATTCTTCCAATCCATGAATACGGTATATGCTTCCATTCATTTGTATCTTCCTCAATTTCTTTCTTCAGTGTTCTATAGTTTTCCAAGTACAGGTCTTTTACCTCCTTGGTTAAATTTATTACTAGGTGCTTTATTTTTGTGTTGCTATGGTAAATGAAATTTTTTCTTAGTTTTTCTTTCTGATAGTTCATTATTGGTATATAAAAATGTCATCAATTTCTGAACATTGACTTCGTATCCTGCTATTTTGCTGAATTCACTTATTAAGTCAAGTAGTTTTCTTGTGGAATCTATCGGATTTTCTATGTACACTATCATGTTGCCTGCAAATAATGACAGTTTTAATTCATCCTTCCCAATTAGGATGCCTTTTATTCTTATCTGATTGCTGTGGCTAGGACTTCCAGTACTATGTTGGCAGTAGGTCGTTGTTTTTTTTTTTTAAGATTTTACCTATTTACTTTTAGAAAGAAGGGAAGAGAAGGAGAAAGGGAGAGAAAGAAACATCAGTGCGTGAGAGATACATTGATTGGTTGCCTCTCACAAACCCCCAAAGAAGGACCTGGCCCACAACCTAGGCATGTGCCCTGACTGGGGAATTGAACTAGTGACCTTTCTGTTCCCAGGCTGGT
Source organism: Tonatia bakeri (assembly GCA_004024845.1). Taxonomy (NCBI): domain Eukaryota; kingdom Metazoa; phylum Chordata; class Mammalia; order Chiroptera; family Phyllostomidae; genus Tonatia; species Tonatia bakeri. The sequence goes on along the minus strand of PVIA01003682.1, from coordinate 24,883 downwards.
GTTAATCCAGTGAGCCACACCAGCTAGGTTGACAATAGGTTTTTTGTATATGGCCTTTATTATGTTGAGGAATGCTCCCTCTATTCCCACTTTGCTATGTGTTTTTGTCATAAGTGGGTGCTGTACATTATCAAATGCTTTTTCAGCATCTATTAATGTGATCGTGTGGTTTTTGTCCTTCATTTTGTTTATGTGATGAATTACATTTATTGATTTGCAAATATTGTACTATCCTTACATTCCTGGAATAAATTCCACTTGATCATGGTGTATGATCTTTTTAATGTATTGCTAGATGCAGTTTGCTAATATTTTGTTGAGGATTTTAGTATCTGTGTTCATCACAGATATTAGCCTGTAATTTTCTTTTTTTCTCTCCCTTTCTTCCCCCTCTCTAAAAACAAATAAATAACATCTTACAAAACAAAAATTAAAGAAGAGAAACCCTGCCCTCTGGGAACAGAATCGGTCCTCTAGGCCCTGATCCCAGGACTCCCGCTGAAAGTGTGGAATCTGCCCTGCCTCCTTCCCACACTGCGCAGGGCTTGGGAGAACAAGGGGACAATGGTGAGACCCTTGCAACCCTGGGGTTTGCCTTGGGGTGTTGCTTGGAGGCCTGAGAAGAAGATTCCATTGCTCCCAAGTCACCAGAGTGACTGTACATGAGAAGTGGCCAAACTGATAAAAAGGCTTATTGTGACATTTCTGTGTAGTTGGGCTATTTAGTTGGGAAAAACAAAGCCTGAGGATGCTATTAATAGTCTTTAGCTACTTAAAGGCAGCAAATGTGAGTCACAATGAGCTGCATCCTTTCATAACTATTGTTTTATTTTATATTTATTTAACATATATGAAAGCAGAGTGAGTGATATAGTGAACTTTTAGGTACTTAACATCCTGCTTTAACAATTATTAACACACTGTCAATTGTGTTTCATTAATAGCCCTTTCTAACTTCTACCTTCCAATTATTTTCAAGCAAATCCTAATCCTATTTTCCATATGTACCTATTTCAGTATACATTTCTAAAATGTAAGGACTCTTGAAAATTTATCCACAATATTATCACAACTAGAAACATAAAAAATTTCTCAATATCACTGACTATGCAATAATGTTCATATTTCCCTATAAATTTTTTTTTCAGCTTGTTTGACTCAGGATCCCATGAAGGACTATATTGCGATTGGATTTCTCTCTTAGTTTCTTTTAACATAGGGTATAGGCTCCCCTTTCCTGCTTCTCTCTCATTCCTTGACTTTTTTTTTCTTGGAGTAAGGAAGTTGTTTGTCCCTAGATTTTCCTCATTCTGACCTTAGCTAGCTGGTTTAATTTTACCTGTTCTTCCATCTTTTTTACTACCTGTTAATTGGTAGAGCTAGAGGCTTGATCATATTCAGCCTGAAAGTTTTTGATAAGCTCTGTTATTCATGGTTGTATACTTCCATTAAGAGATACATACATACTCTCTGGTTTTCTTTCTTTTTGTAATGTTAATAGCTGTGTTAGTCTGTCTGGGCTGCTAAAACAAATTACCATGCCTAACTTAAACCACAGATATTTATTTTCTCACATTCTGGTCATCCATGATGAAAGTGCTAGCAAATTTGGTTTCTAGTGAAGGCTCTCATCATGGCTTATAGAAAGTGGTCTTTCCTTCTGTGCTTGAGGAAAAGAGAGAGAAAGCTCTCTTATGTCTCTTCTTACAAAGCCACTAATCCTAACAGATCAGAGCTCCACCCTTATGACCTCATTAACCTTCCTTTTTCCGTGGCTCCATCTCCAAAAACAGCTGTACTGGGGGGTTAGGACTTTAGCATATGGACTTTGGGGAGACACAAGCCTTCGGTCCTTAACAGTATCCACTGATGACCATTCATCGTCAAGTTCCTTTGTTGCACCAGTTTTTGCTCTACTCACACAGAATTTAGGTTTCAGTTTCAGAGGGCTTGCAGACCTCAGTTAAAAACCTCTGAACTATATTGTTTCCACAAGGATCGGAGAAATTAATCTAAATTTCTGCAGGAGGAATTTAGGCTAAACTTTAGGAAGAACTTCTGACTCTTAAAGATCTTAAAACAACAAATTTCTCAAAGGATACTTTCAAAGGAGGTTTATAAAATGGGTTCTGTAAGTCTGGGAACCTGAGAGCTATACTACCTACCCCATGTGATCCACTGAAATGTCAGTGAATTTATAAAGCTAGTTAACATTTACTGAGTACCTTATACTTGCCTCTGAATAACCCATTGGGGTAGACAAAGGCACAGTCTGTTGTATACATGAAAAAACAAGTAAGAGAGGCAAAGCCATTTCACTAAGATCATGGAATTAGAAACAGCAGATCCACGGTTTAGATCCAGGCAGATGGACACCAGAGACTACATGCTCATTACACCAAACAACTGCCTATCATCAGCTCTCCCTTCTTTGGCAAGAAAGACATGTGACTGTCATTATTCCTGGTTCTAAGGGGACGGCTCTCTGCTGAGGTTGCTGGTGGCAAGCTGGTCTGACCCCTCTCAGTCAGGGCCACTGTGCCTTGACCTCTGTCCTCTCCTCTTCTTTTTCCAGTGCTCTGCCCTACCTAACCTTGCCCCTGGGAGCAGCCTTGCCATGCAGATCACTGAACAAGAGTCCTTCCATCATAGGGACTACATGACACCACATAACCTCCAATGTGTATTCAATGTGCTACCCACCCTCCAGAGAACTGCCCCCTCATGTGGTGGGCCATATCTGTGGCAGCCATATAGTGTCTGGGGACGGGAACATGCTATGTGGCCTCGACAGGGCTGCACATGGCACAGATGAAGGAGGGGGCCATCCCCAGGCTCTGAAACCTTGAGCCTTGGCAACTGTAGAGGGAGAGTGGTGTGTGGTGGGAACTTCTGGTTGGGGAGGGGTGTCTGATAGTGGGGAGGTTTTAAAGTGAGCAGATAGAAAAGGAGCTCAAGGAGCAGTCAGGCAGCTGTAGCCTGTCCTATTGAGATGGCCGATTTGGCTCCAGGAGGTCCTCCATAGCCCCACCCCAGGGACCTCAAGGCCCAGTGGTTGGAGAGAGGCAGCTCTGTGAGCAGTTTGAGCCTGGGGGATTTCGCCTACTTTCCTGCCTGCCCCCAGTGACCCCTGGGAGTCAAATCCTATGACTGTGCATGTCAGGCCCTGCCCTTCCTGCCAACCTAGGATTCCAGCAGCTGTGACCCTTGCATGCTGTCTCCAGCATCAGTGGTGGGCAACTGCCAGCCTTGCTTGATCAGTAGGTGAATGCTGTCTTTATATCTGGATGCTGGCTTGATTCCACAACCAGAACTCTCTTGGCTTCCTTCTCTGGCTGGAATGACATCAACCTTGTCAATTGCCACAGCTTTATCTTAAACAAAAACTTTTATCAAGCACTTGCTAAGCGCCTGCCACTGGCCTTAACATTCTCCACACATGGCCTCACATCACAGAAACCTCATGTGGTAGGTGGGTGCTGGCTCTGCCCTAATGTCAGAGACAACCAAACTGAGAAGCAGAGGTGTCAGACTGGTATTGGGTCTCTTATCCCATTAGACCTCCACTCACAATTAGGAGCTCAATGTTTGTTGAATGAAGGGTGGCAACTTCACAGGATGTCACCAATCCGCACAGGTGACAATAGAAACCATCCTTGGTGCCTGCCTCTTGATTTCTGTGCGTCACCTGGGGGGAGGGGGACTTACCCTACCTGGAGCATTGCCCCAGCACCTGCAGCTCTGATATAGGCATCTACATGGAGCAGAATGTGGGTGTAGCCAGAACGCTTGCTGCCACAGAAGAGAAGCAAACAGGTACCCATGCAAAATTTCAGGAGTCAGCAAATGGATGTAAGTTCCAGGCTTTGACACAGGGGTGACTTCAGCTCTGCATTCATTGGCACTGTGGCTAAGGATGCAGGGGTCACTGGTGCTGGGAGGGCATGAGCAAGCTAACACTGCCAGCAGTGGGGTTCACCAATCTCAGCAAAGGGGAGGCACCGACTTCCCCAGAGTCTCTCTTCCTGCCTTGGGCTTGTCAGATCTGGGTCAGCCCCTCCTTTCCCCAGTTTATGCTGCCAGCAGGTGTATGAAGCAGCAGACCAGCTCATCAAAGCTGCTGGCAGTTAAACATACAGCTCACATGTCAGGCAGGCACTCCACCAGGACAGGGTGTGTCCAGGAGGGAAGCATGGGAGCAGTGGCTCCCCTTCTCTCTCTTTTCATCCATGCGGGCATTGAGAAGGAATAGTACATCAATTTCTCCTGGTTTTGCACTGTCCTTTCCTCTGTCTTTGCTAATCAAAGTGTGGTGCCCAGACCAGCAACGCTGACATCTAGGAACTTGCTAGAACTCAAAACCCCAGGCCCTACCCCAGACCTACTGAGTCAGAAGCTGCACCATAATAACATCTGCAGGCAGCTGGTGTTGTGTTAAGTTGTGGAGAACCTTGGCTCTAGGTTTCCAGTGTTGCTGCAGCTCCAACTCTGGGAGGCTGAACCTGAGGAAACCTCAGGTGGTGTGAGTAACAGGTAAATGCCACTCTCTTCCCCCATCTTCCCCCAGCTTCCTCTCTCCTGCTTTAGGATCCAAAGAAGGATCCCAAGGACGGACTGATGCATCAGACTCCAGTCAGTCTTGATTGCAAAACTCAAGGCCAATCTCAGAGGTCCACATTCAGCAAGGAGTCCTGGAAAGCAAGCTCTGCAGGGTGGTCTCCTAGGTAGGGAACTGTAATTTTCTTTCTTTGTTGTGTCTTTATCTGGTTTTGGAACTAGGATAATACTGGCCTTGTAGAAAGAGTTTGGGAGTCTTCCCTCTTCTCAAATTTTTTGAAATAGTTTGAGAAGGATAGGTCTTAGATCTTCTATGAATGTTTGGTAAAATTCACCTGTGAAGCTACTTGGTCCACGGTGTCTGTGTGTTGGGAGTTTTTGATAACTGCTTCAATTTCACTAGTTGTTACCAAAACTGATAACAGGTTTGTTCAGGTTTTCTGCTTCTTCCTGATTCAGTTTTGGAAGATTGTATGTTTCTAGAAATTTATCCTTTTTACCCAGGTTGTCCAGTTTCTTGACATATAAGTTGTTCATAGTAATTTCTTATAATCCTTTGCATTTCTGTGTTATCAGTTGTTACTTCTCTTTCATTTCTGATTTTATTTATTTGGGTCCTATCTCTTTTTGAGACTGGTTAAAGGTTTGTCAATTTTGTTTATCTTTTCAAAGAATCAGCTCCTGTATTCATTGATTTTTTGAATTGTTTTTTAGTCTCCACGTCATTTAATTCTGCTCTGATCTTGATTATTTTCTTCCTTCTACTCACTCTGGATTTTGTTTGTTGTTGTCCCTCTAGTTCTTTTAGATGTAGACTTAGATTGTTTATTTGAGATTTTTCCTTCTTTAAGTAGGCCTGTATTGCTATGAACTTCCCTCTCAGGAATGCCTTTGCTGTGTCCCATAGGTTTTGGGTTGTTGTATGTTCATTTTCATTTGTTTCCAGAAATGTTTTGATTTCTTCCTTGATCTCATTCTTAACCCATTCATTATTTAACAACATGTTATGCAGCCCCCATGCATTTGAATGTTTTTGAGTTTTTTTCTTGAGGTTGGTTTATAGTTTCAAGCCATTATGATCCAAGAAGATGTTTGATGCAATTTCAAATTTCTTGAATTTGTTAAGGCTTGTTTTATGTCCTACCATGTGATCTGTCTTTGAAAATGATCTATATGTGTTTGAAAAGAATGTATACAAGGCCTGTCCAGAAGGCATCCAGCCATGTAATATGAAAAATAGAGACATTTATTTAAGAAGATACAAGATACAAGAAACATTGTACATAGGAAAATGATACCTCAGTCCCCTTCAAAGTAGGCCGCTTGGGACCTCACACAGTTCTCCCAATTGCCATCAGCTGCCCCATCATATTTTCCTGAATCTTATCAAAGGTCTGAAATCTCTTCCCTTTCAAAGGTGATTTTGGTTTTTAGAAAAGTCAGAAGTCTCAGGGTACCAGATCTGGGTGGTAGCAGGGCTAAGTCACCTGGGTGATTCGAAATTTCACCAAAACACTCTACATGAGATGTGAAGCATGAGCAGGCACATTGTCATGATGAAGCTGCCAATCACCAGTTGCCTATAGCTGTGGCCTTCTGAATCATCTGAATAATCTCCACAGAGGAACATTCAAGCTTAACACAAAATGTGATGCAGATTCATTGCTTTACTTGCTCAGTCATTTTGTATGTGACGGCCACACAGTACACATGCTCACTCAGCAGCATGTACCATCCCCACTGACTAGTACAGTGAAGTTGTCATTGTTCACACATTCACATTCCAGTCCACTCCCCTTGGTTGCCAGGTTACATCAATGTCCCACAAACCGTTCTCGTTATATTGATAATGGCTGGACTTTTTCCGGACAGACCTTGTAGTTTGCTTCTTTGGGGCGAAATGTTCTGGAAACTTATTCATCCTGTACTTTTGTTTTCTCTCCCAATAGGTTTGGCCAGTGAAGAAAAGAGTCCAACTTGGCCAGGAGAAAGAGCTATAAAGAATTAAAACAAACTCCAGTTTTTCCTGTTTCAATCTTTGCATCCTTTCCCTTTTTTCTCCCTCTTTCACAATCTCCTTCTCTCCTGAAACTTGAAAACCCTTAAGGATTACATAAATGGCTTTCAAAGAACTCTTCTGAAAGCTGTAGGCATGACATTTTACTTATGATCTTGAGAAAAAGGCATCAAAAACTGAAACAGTCTCTTAACAATTCCAAGTTTTTAACAACTACAAATAAGGAAAATTGAACCTGGTACAGACCACAGTCACATATCCCTTTTCTTGCCCTATTTAAGCTAATCCTGCCTCACCCTGGCTGGTGTGGCCCAGTGGATTGAGCGCTGGCCTGCAAACCAAACAGTCACCAGTTTGATTCCCTGTCAGGGCACATGCCTGGGTTGCGGGCGTGTGAGAGGTAACCACACATTGATATTTATCTCCTTTTCCTTCTCCCTCCTTTCTCCTTTGTAAGAAGAAATAAATAAAATCTTAAAAAAAATAAACTAATCCTGCCTCACGGAGTTTATTGTTCTTAAGTTTCTAAGTGATGCACATCAGTTGAGTAAAATCTTTAAACACTACTTGAGTCACATTTTTTTTCTTTCGACCAGACAAGTCATTCTGCAATAATAAAGGGCTTCATTTATTAGAAGGATATAACAATCATGAATGTTTAGGGACCTAATAGCAGAGCTTCAAAATATGTCAAGAAGACCTGGTAGAACTGCAAGGAGAAATAGACAAATCCATAATTACAGTAGGATATTTCAACATCCCTCTCTCAATAATAACTCGAATAAGTAGACAGAAGATAAGTGAGAATATAGAAGACTTGGTTAGCACTATCAACCAACTTGCCTTCATTGACATTTATAGAACACTCTAACCATTGTAACTGAAATGCAGGTTCAGTTGCCTGCTGCAACAAAAACCAAATTTGAAAGACAGATGCTGGTGCCAAAGGAAAGAGGTTTATTCAGGTGCCATGACCTGGGAGAATGGTGGACTTCCATCTCAAAAACCAACCCCCCTTCATGCATAAGCCCATCATTCTTGTAGGAATAAGGAGGGGAGGACTTTTTTCCTATCCAATTATCTTGCTAGCTTTTAGCATGCTCAGGTTCTGTCCATTCATTTTTCTAGCTTGTGGCCTGCTCAGTGTAAGAACCTCTCTGTGTGCCACTCTGGCCAATGGGGAAAACTCCCTGTTGCAGAGAGAGCTTCCCAGATGATTGCAAAGCTGAGTCTTGAAGGGTGAGTGGGAATTAAAAGAATAGTGTGATTGTAATCTATAATGAGAATATTTTTTCTATTTTGGATTTGTTCTAATATATTTTTCTTCATACTTATTGTATGCAATTTAATTGTGTGTAAGATCGAAATATTTACATATTCATGTTGCATCAAATCATTATGGAATGACCCTTTCAATCTCGATTAATACTTTTTGTCTTACTATTTTTGTCTGATATTAATGGAAATGATCTTGGTTATTTTGATCAACACGTGCCTGGAAAATTTTCTTCCATTCCTTTATTTTAAATATTTCTGTATTTTTATGATTTGCTAAGCTTGGCATTAACAGCCCAGGGCTAGATTTGTTCATTTTCATCCCAAATGACTATTTTTTACTTTAACTGCAGAGTTTACTTCACTAACAATTTATCACTCATTAAGTAATACAATATGAACTTCAAATATAAACTTGTTCCTACCTTCTTCACATTTTGCTTTCTATTTTTTCTGCCCTCTCTATGTATATGTTTTTTATGTTCTTGCCTTTTAAAAATGGATTTATATAGTTTTTTGCTTGTTTTTCTCATTGCCTAGTTCATGATTAAAATCATAGCAGATAGTGAAATAGTAATAATATGAAGTTATTCAAAATAATTAGAAATGATAAGAAGATCAATATTTCTGCCATATACAATAATGCAATGATCAATTTATTCCAATATGTAAAACAGTGAGGTGTTGGCATCAAAAGAGACAAGTGTATCCATGTAGACTTGTGATGTGACTGGTGTTCTGCAGAATGACCCACACTTGACTTCTGGGCTTTCTCTGCTACTAGCCATTTGGACTTCAGGCAAACTCTCAGCTTCGCCAGGGGTCTTGAGCATGCGCAAACCGAACATGTTCTTGAAGGGGCGGGGCTAAAGTTGAAGCGGGAAGCAGCCTGTTCGCTGGTGCGAAGCTCTCCACAGTTGAGCGCCGGCTGAGGTATTTTGTAGGGGCTTTGACAGGGCACTTTTTTTTTTTATCAGAGGGATGAGTAAGGGGGACTTGGGGGTTGATAACGGGGGTCTTTGGAGTCAGGATGGGGACTTGTTCTAATTTGAGTTGAATGCCCCGATAAGTAATTTCCGTCTTTTTTCTTTCCTCATAGTCTCGTATTGAAGTTCCATCAAAGACCACAGTTGGGTATGCATTGTTTCCGTTCTTGTTAAGTTCTGTGTTTTTTAAATTTCAGTTATTTTTCTTTTTATCAAAAGTTATTTAGAAGCACTTTACAATTTTCAAAAGTTAAGCCTTTTATTAATGTCTAATGTAACTTACCTGTGCCCCGTGTGTTGTTTATTAATTGGATTGTGTTTTGACATCCTTTAAGGTTACTAGGGACACTTTTTATTAATATTGCATCTCTAATTCCAAAATAGTATGGGTTTGCCAATTGATAATTGTCTTATTGAAAATGTGTATATTCTTTTGGTGTGTGTGCTTGCTCTATTAATCACTGAGAGCAGTGATTCATTTGTCTGTGCATATACACACAGATTTTTTAAAAATGTATATCTATATATTTTTTCCTGGTGTTACTGGGTACATGTAGGCATGTGTTTCAGAATAAAGATTGTCAAACTATTCTAGGTGAGTCAGTCAGGGCAGACACACCATGACAGGCATATGCAGGTCGGGAGGGGGTATGGGGCTTGGCATGGCTCAATATTCCAAAGGTAAGACAGAACCTGGTATGTGCAAGAACATATGAGGCTGAGAGAATCTGGGAAGGGAGCAGGACCTGGTAGGGGGCAGAGTTGGGTATGTATCCATGCAGTGTATGAGTCCCACAGGGCTGGGAGAGTAAGGCAAGCCAGACTGTGTCCAAGAGGGCATAAGCAGTCAGGGCCTGGAGAGACTAGGTTGACTGGGCACGAAATATGGGTGGGCGGAGCACGTCTCAGGGGTGGGCCATGTGTGTTTGGGTGGGCTGAGCAGAGTAGCAGGTGTATTCTGGAGGATGGGGCAGGGCATAGTGAGCTGAGTAAGTAAGTGTGAGGAGGTAGAGTCTAGCTTTTCTGAACAGTTAGGCAAGGCCTTATACATTCAGGTAAGCAAGGTGAGGCCAGATGGACTAGCCAAGTGTGTCTGGATAAGGTGGGCAAGCAGCACCAAGTAGTTCCAGTCATTCCCAGGCAGGCAAGATGTAGTGTACCCAGGCAGGTGCAGAGGGCCACCTCCTTCATTTTGGCCAGGAGGTGAGGCCAGGCGTGTTAGTGCACAGTGAGCCTATCTCCATGTACTTAGTGCTGACCCGAAGCCTTTCTCCCACCAACAAGAGAACCCTACTGTAATCCCTGGTCTCTGGTGAGTCCAGGACACAAGGTAAATGGGGGAGTGGAGTTAGTGTGAGTATCTACCCCTCAGCTCTTGCCTATAATACCCTCAGAAGCCTTGCCATGGTCCTAATGGCAACTGCCCACTCAACCACAATTGCCTCAACTGCATAACTCCAGGCTATCCCAGATGTACCAGATGGTGGCAGTGCCATTGGCATTTACTGCCATTGGCAGAAAAAGATGCATCTCAGACAACAGCCACATCCCAGCTGTTGACTGAAATGGATCTGCCTCAGGACTGAAAACTATACAGGGACTTTTTTTGTAGAGGACTTTTGACAATCAAAATCTGATGAGTGTATGGCAGAGTCACTGGGTAGGATAGAGACAGTGAAGGCAGAGAGGTTCAGCAATGGTGAGAGAGGAGGCAGGGGGTATTCAAAAAACATTTAAGAAACAAGTTGGCGAGATCTGTTAGCATTTTATGGGCCTACAACCCTGGATTAGTGACATGTTCAATAGGGTGCTAACAAACATGATGCATGCAGAGGCTTAAAATATCCTTAAACATTGGGACTTTTGCTTTTTTTGGATCTTTTGGAACCCAGTCACCTTGTGAAAAACAGAGGCTGGCCTGCCAGTTGATGGAGATTCATGGCTCCATCAATTCCATTGACCCACCAAACTTCAAACATGTGAATGAGGCCATCTAAGATCAAACAGCCACTAGGTGACTACAGATATAAGGAGAAACCCAGGCAAATCCAGCAGAACCACCCATTTGGGCCTATCCTAATTTTAAACCTACAGAATCTTGAATTAATAAATGATCATTTTATCCATTGATTTAAAAGATGGCTTGTTACACAGCAAAGTAGTTGTTTTTGGTTTTGCTTTTGTTTTTGTTTTTGAGGAGTTCCCATTTCTGGATCCTGCACTGTAGAAGCAGAAAGTGAATATGAAGAAAGTGCAGAAATCAAAGAAAAAGGGGAAATGGAAGGTGACAGATATGATGGGGTGGAGGACATTGAAGCAGAGGTTGGGAGCAGAGTGCAAGGCAAGGGTACAGGATTAGGGGATTCCCCTACTCCTGTCCTGACCACAGTTGTCCCACAGGAGGAGGAGAAGCAAAACCCCATGGAAATGTGGAAACATGCAGATCAGATGGATGCTGAGGACCCAGTCCCGCTGAAGCAGTGCCTGGGATCTGGCTGTGTGAATCCCGCTCGGCCAGGTTCCAAGTATTGCTCAGACTACTGTGGCATGAAGCTGGCAGCTGAGTGAGTACATCTGGAGGTTAAGCAACAGGGCTTGGGGTAGGGCATGATCTACACCAACTGTAAATCCACCCACCCCCTACCCACTCATCCACCATTCATCTACCCATCCAACCTTACAGCCACCCACCCACTGATCTACCCATCTGCCTTCCATCCACCAACCCACTCATCCACCCTTACAGTTATTTACTCACCAGACATCTACCCATCCACCCATTCATCCACCATTTAATCACTCATTCACCAGCATTCATGCTTCTACAATTTATTATCCTATATAGTCACCATTCAGTCACTCATCCATTTCCTCTTTTATTACCCCCACCTACCCATTTCATTTCTTGCTGTCTCCCCTTCCAGACGCATCTATGAGATCCTGCCCCAGCGCATACAGCAGTGGCAGAACAGCCCCTGCATTGCTGAAGAGCATAGCAAGAAAATGCTTGAGAGGATCCTCCATGAGCAACAGGACACTCGCACACACCTAAAGAACATGGAGCATCAGTTCCATGAACTTGAGGATATCATTATGCGTGGCAAGCAGCAGACTGTGTGCAATGATGAAGAGGTGAGTGGGATAGGTAGGGTGTAGCAGAAATGTACCTGGTATCTTGCCCTGCCCATCCCCACTCTGCTCTGCTTTGCTGGCTCCTCTATTGTCCTGTGCAGAGCACCAGATTGATGGACAAAGCCTGCCAGAAGATCTTCTGTGTCTCCTGTGGGAAATCTATCAGTATGCAGGTCGCCCTGCGCCACATGGAGCACTGCTTTGCCAAGGTTGGGGCATTGGCTGGGGGCTGATAGGGCAAGCGTGTTTTTAGCTGGGTGGGTTTCATGAGGAGGGGGACAGGTTTGATGCCTGGGTGTTTGTTGTAGAAAGGACTACAACGTACATTCATGGTTCTACTCATTTGTGCTTTTCTTCCACCCCCAGTGTGAGGGCAAATATTGGATCATCAGCCAGTGGAAAGGAGGGCTGTTGGCTGGGCAAATAGGAGCCTAGGGTTCATGGGGGACAAATGTATTGTTTGAGGCTTTTTCATGGGAGGGGATGTGGTGTACTTCCACAGTTCCTCCCATTTGTAATCTTTCTTCCCAGTATGAGTGCAAATCGTCCTTCGGGTCCTTGTACCCTACTTGCATTGAAGGGTGAGTGTGGGTGCTGGTCAGGGTCAAAGACACCATGTGCACAGGGTCAGGAACAGGGTGGGCAAGATCATGGGCAAGATGTGGGTGGGCTCAGAGGCAGAGGTGGGTGGATTCAAGGTAGGGTATGGGTAAGGTTGGGGAACCCTATAGACAGGGTTCAGGATGGGACCTCCCTTCTCCTGACCATTAGTACCTCACTTTCAATCTCCCCACAGGGCCACAAGGCTCTTCTGTGACTTTTATGACCCAAAGAGTAAGAGGTACTGTAAGCGGCTCCAGGTGCTGTGCCCTGAGCACTCAAAGGACCCCAAGGTGGGACTCTTTCTCACCCTCCAATCCTTCCATCCTCCCTGCCTGACCACCCTATTCCTCTCTTCATCTCTCCTTGAATGCCTCCTATTTCCTTCTTCCTTCTGCCTGACTTCCTTCATACCACCTGACCAACTAACCCCTATGTTCTCTTCCCTTCCTGATTACCCCACATTCCCCCTCCTCACTGCCCAGTCACCTTCTATTCTTACTTTTCTCTTTGCCTAACTGCTGTTTATTCACACCCTCCTTGCCTGACCCCCACCCACATTTCTCTCTGCCTGACCACCCTCTATTCCTCTGCTCCTCACTGCATTCTCCATTCTCTTTCCTTGTTCAACCATCCTCCATTCCTTTCCCACCCCCTGTCCTACTGCCTCCATTCCTCTCTACCTCTCTGCATGGCTGCCCTCAATTCCTCTCTTTCACACTTTCTGATCTCCCTCCATTCTAATTTTCATTGCTTCATTGCCCCTAATCACCTTTTCCCTGCTTGTCAGCTCCTAAATTTTATCTTTCTCCGTTTATCCAGCTTCATTTCCCAACTCCCCTGCCTCATTCCTCACCTCCCTCCTTCTTGCTGTGCCAACCCTCATTCATCTACTTCTCCCTGTCAGATCTTCCTCCGCTCTTCCTCTTTCCTGTTTGGTCTCTGTTTTTCTGTCCTGTCCAATCACCTCCATCCCTCCATCCCTGCTTGTTAACTTCTTCCTCCATCCTCCATGTTTTTGCTCCCTCTTCTCTACCTAATCAGAGAATTTCTTTCTCCCTCCCTGGCGTGTCACTCCTCATTTCTCTCCTTCATGCCCAACTGCCCTCCATTCCCCTATTCCTCTCATTATGCCTACCTGATTACCCTCCATAGCTGTCCTCCTCCATACCTCATCATTCTTCATTCTTCCCCACAGGTACCAGATGATGAGGTGTGTGGTTGCCCGCTAGCACACAATGTTTTTGAACTCACTGGTAATTTCTGTCGCCTCCCCAAACGCCTGTGCAACCACCACTACTGCTGGGAAAAGCTGAGGCGTGCAGAGGTGGACCTAGAGCGCGTGCGAGCGGTAAGCTACAATGCTGAGTGAAGCTGTGAGGTGGGATAGAATCCTGGAATCCCCCTCTCATGCTGACCTTCCACAGCTGTACAAGCTGGAGATGCTGAGTGAGCAGGAGGGCAAGGTACGCACAGCTATGAAGAACCGGGCAGGTCTGCTGTCCCTGATGCTTCACCAGACAATCCAGCATGACCCGCTCACCACTGACCTACGCTCCAGAATACACGACTGAGACCTGTTCTGCTGCGGTCCTGTACCCAACATCCTGTGCAGGGATGGCACTTGACGATTTTCTCACACGCGTGTTTCTTTAATCACTTCTTTCTCAGGGCATCTCAGAATGTCTCTGTATTTCTGTTTATCATTTGGTCTCCTGCTTCTGTCTATCCCTTTTTGGGAGGGGGTCCTCAAAATTGTCCCCTGTTTCTGTTCATTCTTCCATCCGTGAATCTGGAATGGACCAGGGGAATCTTCTCTTCTTTCATTTCCCACTGCCCAGAGTTTTATTTATAAACTTTGGAAGAACAAAGTCTTTTCCTATCTCCTGATGAACCCTAAACCCATTTGTCTGGCCACAAACCCAATTCTGGAACTCTAATGGCAGTGGGTAACAGTGCAACGCTATTTAGGAACAGGCTGCAGTGCCCATGCAGGGGTGGGTATGAAGTGATGCCCGGTTGAGTGTTCAGTGGGTCCTATTCTGTCAAGGGAGCTGGAACTTTATGAAGGGGAACTGACAAGTGCTGACCATTGTTTCCTGCAGTCCCCATCCCAGGTCATCAGGTATATAGTTGGTGCCTGATTAGTGCACAGCCAATTCACTAACTTCTGTGTATTTGTTAATACTCCTTAGGCCAAAAGTGTTGGGAAAATGTTGTTGTAGGGGATAGGTGAGTGTGGAATAGTCCTCCCTGATGCTTCCACTTTGGGATACTGAGGAGAATTCAAGGTGTCATGACAATCATGCCCTGCCCCCCGCCCCCCACACCTTGTTCTATCCCTGACCATCATATGAGGTTCAAGCCCATCCAGTTATGGTCAGACTGTCTCCCCTCAACCCTGCTCATCACATCCTGTCCTCCCCCTCACACCCTGCTCTGGCTCTGCCCTTTCCAGCCTGCCCTATCCATCAAGTCCCCATCCAGCCATGCCCATTTCAGACTTATAGGGTTACCAGAAGGGGGCTGGGACCTCTGCCACTTCTGCTTTTGCCAGCCCCAACCAGGCCTCCTGTGCCAGTAGAGGTGTGTCTATAATGCTGCCTCTGAATACTGGTCCCTTAATAATTTTTAAATTAATTTTTACAATTACATTTTTCCCCAGGGACTCACATATTTCACCTAATGTTTAAGTATGTTGCTTTAGACTTATACCTCACAGTTCACTATAACTAGTTTATATTACTACTGATTTGGTGCAACATCTCCTTTTTTATTATGAATGTTGTATTTTTTCTTTCATTTCAATTTGATCAGATTTTTTAGGGGCTGGTTCATATAATTAAATATTTAGAAGGGGCAGCTTTTGTTTTATTTATACTCCCTAAGTTTATATTTTTTATTTATTTAAACATTAATTTTTATGAATTGCAACTTCTTGAGTTTTTGTTTTGTGTTTCATTTTCATGTTTTTGCATAAGTTCTTTTTCTAATTTATTTTTCATTTTTATTATATTTATTGAGGTAACATTGGTTAATAACATTATGTAAATTTCAGGTGTACAACATTATAATTTATCTGTGTACTCTGTTTGTGTGCTTACCACCCAAAGTCTGGTCTACTTCCATTACCATGTATTTGAACCTGTTTACACCCTTCATCCTCCCCAAACCCTTCCCCTCTGGAAAACACTATTCTGTTGTCTGAGTTTATGAGTTTCTTTTTTGTTCGTTCAGTTATTGCTTTTTGTTTTATATCTCACATATGAATGAAATCCAAATTCCTAACCTAATTACTCTTCGTTTCACAGTTTTTTTATACTAATGAATTTGAGTCTACACACTTTCCTCTAAATATAGTTGTAGCTCATAAACTCTGAAATGAAAGGTACAATTTCAGAAATGATTTATCAGTTTGACCCTAGCTATTGAGGGAAGTGTCTTACTTTGTAACTAATTAAGGTGGTTCGTTCTTTTCTTTTCTTTTCTTTTCTTTTCTTTTCTTTTCTTTTCTTTCTTCTTTTTTGTAACCTGGTTTTCCTGTAATCAGAGAATGTAGCTGTTCAATATGAATTTTTAAGCATTATTCAAGATTTTCTTAGTGGTGTGGATACTCAAATGAATTTCGTAAAACTTCCGTGGATGTAAGAGAAGAAACTATATTCTTTGTTAGGTATGGATTATTCATTACAACTTTTCAATCTAGTTTGATGTTGAACTATTCTTTACCCTGATTTTTTGCTTTTTGTCTACTTCAGCTGTTATATTATCAAAAGATACAATAAATGTTACATTTTAAACAAATTGCTTCTTGTGGTTCTGTGGGGTTTCTTGGGACAGGAATGGGGAAAGGGAATTCTAAAGTGTACATATTAGGCCATTTTACACAATACCATTAATATACTTTTCTTGTTTTCCCCTAGTGTTTTTCATCTTGAATTTTCCTTTGATAAATACAACACAACTGTTGCTTTTATTTTGCTGCCACTTACCTAGTGAATCTTTGCCTAAAACTTTGTGTTTTTCTCTTTAATATATAGTTCTTGTAACCATATGTTAGTACATTTTGCCTTAATCCCACATTTGTGGGATTTTACTATTTCGTAAGTACAACTTTTATCCTTTCTTTCTTCCTAATATCTTTTTTTAAGATTTTATTTATTTTTAGAGACAGGGGAAGAGAGAGAGAAAGAGGGGGAGAGAAACATCAATGTGTAAGAGATACATCAATTGGTTTCCTCTTGTATGCCCCCAACTGGGTACCTGGCCCACAACCCAAGCATGTGCCCTGAGTGGGAATCAAATCAGGAACCCTTTGGTTCGCAGGTGGGCACACAATCCACTGAGGCACACCAGCCAGGGCTGTTGAGTATTATTCTGGTTCATTCATTTTGACTCCTGTTGATGAGCGTCCATTTTTTGTTTCCAGATTTTGCTGTTGTGAACTGGATGCCATGAATATTCTAGGTTTCATGTGCAAGTGTTTCTCTTGGATATTTCCCTTAGAGAGGCCTGGCTGGATTGTGAGGTATATAAATATTCACTTTAGGAAGGAATGCCAACTATTTTCTTTTTTAAAAAATATTTTTAGCCCTGGCTGCTTTAGCTCAGTGTATTGAGCACAAGCTGTGGATCGAAGGGTCACCAGTTTGATTCTCGCTCAGGGCACATGCCAGATTTGTGGGCCAGGTCCCCAGTGGGGGGCCACATGAGAGGCAACCACACATTAATGTTTCTCTCCCTCTCTTTCTCCCTCCCTTCCCCTCTCTCTAAAAATAAATAAATAAAATCTTTAAATATATTTTATTAAAAAATAAAGTGTGTTATGCTTTATACAATCTTTTGGAATTATAGGATTTTTTCCCTTAATATTCATTCATATTGTTGGGGATTATTCTTTTTTTAAATCATTTTTAAAGATTTTATTTATTTATTTTTAGAGACCGGGGAAGAGAGGGAGAAAGAGTGGGAAAGAAACATCGATGTGTGAGAGATACATTGACTGGTTGCCTCTCACATGCCCCCAACTGAGGACCAGGCAACAACCCAGGCATGTGGCCTGACTGAGAATTGAACTGGTGATATCTCAGTTTGCAGGCTAACACTCAATCCATTGAACCACGCCAGCCAAGGCAACTATTTTCTAAAGTGGTTTCACTTATTTACATTCCTTCAACAGGGCAGAAAGATCCTGTGGGTGCACATCCTCTCCAACACTTGTTATTATCAGACAAATTTTTGCAAATTGATTAAGTAAGTGTAAATGTCATCTCATCATGTCCTGATTTGTATTTCCCTGATCACTAATGGCTTTGAACATCTCTTCATATGTTTATTGACTCTTCTTTCCTTCTTCTCTGAAATGGTCTAACAGATAGAACTATTTTTTAACATAAACTAGTACTATTATGACACTCAACAACATTAACAATGATTCCTGGCACTGTATTAGAAATGTATACATGCCAAATGTGCTTCTGTTGATTCCATTTCTTCTTTCATTTATTTATCCAACAAACATCCAGACCAAGGATATAGGGGACCCCTCAAAACACCTTCCTCACCTGAGGATTCAGAAAGGCCTTCAGCAGGGCACATAGCCTTCTACCTCTGTCTGGAGGATCCCTGGAGGAGGAGATGTTTGAACTTGGTTTTGAAGTGTAAGTAGGCATTCCCAGGTGAAGGACAGCATGACTTCTTTCCCCTTTTGCCCCCATGATATCTCCCAGAAGGGCCAGGCATCTCCAGAATTTCCATATTGGAGATGATAAAGGCAAACCGGTTGAAGGGCAGAATCAGCCTTGTCTTAAAGCTACATTTGCAAAGTAAGGGCATTATCACTTCGTAGACTTTATTTTATGAAGAAATAAAATAATAGTTTTCTAAAGATATTTTTTATCGACATATTGCATTAAGTTAAGGAAAATCAATTACTATTGGCACACACTTTTATTTTAGCTTGGGTAGCTGGAGTGGAAGATAATGTAGATTATGGGAATATTCAAATTCCACAGTCAGCTTTCACATGCAGAGCAGAGGGGCAGGTAACACTGACTTCTCCCCTTTTTTTCTCCAGCGCTGTATTCTAGGACAAGGTCTACACGTCCCTGATTTCTTTCTCTTCTCCCCTCGTGGTATGTTCCAGAAGAAGCCTGTAACCCATTTGCCTTCTCCCCGCTTCTCATCCTGTAGTATTTACTAGGAGATGACAGCCACTGGCACTTGTGCGTCTTTCCAGAGGCTCCTCGGCTTCTTTGGATATTATTCCACAGATACATAGGGCAGAGATTCAAAGACCCCCCTCCTTCAGAAAGCCCGCTCAGAGAAATGTCCCAAACTCTGCTCCCCGCCACCTGTGAGACGGATTCACCGCTCGGCTTTGTGACTTTAGAGGCTTCTTTATTCTCAGTACAGAACGGCACTCCTTCAACATAGTGTACCCCACAAAGAAGGGCGAATTGGGCGCGGCCACGTTTCTCACCGCCACCGAGGGGCACCGAATGCCCCCAAGCACGGACTGCAGAACATCTCCAGGTTGACTCTTGGGTGACAGCAGCTTCAAATGTGGTTTTGCGCATGTGCAGAACCACGCTCCATTTCTGCATTGCCCCAGATCCCGAAAAGGGGCGGTGCTAGGGGTTGTGACCGGAAGCGGCTGTGGTTCTGAGTAGTTGCTGTCTGGAGAATCCCAATGCTCCTCGCCAGAGACGTTTCGCTGTGGTGAGGCCCTGGGGAGGGTGAGTGTTGGGGAATTTTGTGTGGTCAGTGATGGACTCGATTGACTGACGGTAGTTGGATGGTTAGCTCATTATTTTTCATGATTTTCTCATCTCATATTGATATTAAGGTATTAAAGGTCACTCAAACCCACAAGGTTTGGTGCATTATGTTCTAAGTATTTTCTAAGAGTTGATCATTTTACTTTTGCCCCTGAGTTATTCAGAAGTGCGTTTTCAGTTTCCAAAAGTTTATCTATTTAATATTTTTCTAACCTTAGAAAAATGTGGTCCAAAAAATGCCTACATAAAGCTCATTCCTTGAAATATGAGGAGATGCATGGCTTACTACATGGTGAATTTTTATAAATGTTTCATATATAACTCAACAATATTATTTAATTATTTAGCTGTCAGTTGTGTTGTACAAGATTTGTACCCTTTTGTGTGCTTCTTCTATTCCTTGGAAGGAGAAATTTTCTACTGTGATGCTGATTTGTCCATTTCTCCTTTCTGCTGTCCATGATCCATTTGAGTTATGCTTCATATGAAGTGTGAGACTTAGATTGAGGTTCATTTATTTGAATGTCCAATTACTCCAGCACCATTTATTGAAAAGACTATTTTTCTTCTGTTTATATGTTTTGCACCTTTGTCAAAAATAAATTTGCTATATTTGTGTGAGGCTATTTCAAGGTTCTCTATCATGAACAGGTGTGTTGAATTTTGTCTTACTGTATGAAATTATATGATCTCATGATTTTTTATCTTTGGCCTGTTAATATGGAGGAGTACACTGATTGAGTTTTGAATATTGAACCGGCCTTACATTCCTAGAATAAACCTCACCTGATTGTGGTATATAATTCTTTTTATGTATTGCAGGAATTGATTAGCTAATACTTTTTTGAGGATTTTTGCATCTAAGTCCATGAGAAATGTTGGTCTCCAGTTTCCCTTTATTATACATATACAGTCTTTGTCTGGTTTTAGTATTAGGGTATCATAAAATGAGTTGGGAAGTGTTCTCTTCTATTTTCTGGAAGAGATTGTGGAGAATTGTGCTAAATGTTTGGTAGAATTCTCCAGTGAAACCATCCAGGCCTGGAAATTTTCTTTTGGGAGCTTTTTGATTATCTTCAATTTCTGTAGAAGTTATATTACTATTCAGATTACCTAGTTAATATTTTTTCAGAGTAACTATTTAATAGTTGGTGAATTGTGCAAGTTTATGTTTTGTAAGGAATTGGACCACTTCATCCAAGTTGTTTAATTAATGTGCATGAAGTTGTGTGTGATATTCCTTTTCCTTTGAATGGCTGCAGGAGCTGTAGTTCTATCTCCTCTTTCATTTCTAATTTTGGTAATTTATATCTTCTTTTTATCTTTGTCAATCTTGCTAGTGAATTACCAGTTTTATCAACATTTTTGAAGAAGCAGCTTTGGCTTTCATTGATTTTCTGTATTGTTTTTCTGTTTCCAATTTGATTGATTTTTGCTCTTGTGTTGATTACTTCTTTCCCTCTGTTTTTTTAAATTGATTATGCTGTTACAGTTGTCCCATTTTCCCCGTTCACTCCCTTCCACCCTGCCCACCCCCTCCCACCCACATTCTCCCACTTTAGTTCAGGTCCATGTGTCATAAGTTCTTTAGCTTCTACATTTCCCATACTGTTCTTGCCCTCCCCGTCTCTATTTTCTACCTATTGTCTATGCTACTTATTCTTTATCTTTTCACCCTCTCTCCTCCTTCCACTCTCCTGTTGCTAACTCTCCATGTGATCTCCATTTCTGTGGTTCTGTTCCTGTTCTAGTTGTTTGTTTAGTTTGCTTTTGTTTTAGGTATGGTTGTTACTAACTGTGGAATTTGAAGTCTTTTTTTACTATTCATATTTTTAATCTTCTTTTTCTTAGATAAGTCCCTTTAACATTTCATATAATAAGGGCTTGGTGATGATGAACTCCTTTAACTTGACCTTATCTGAGAAGCACTTTATCTGCCCTTCCATTCTAAATGAAAGCTTTGCTGGATAGAGCAATCTGGGATGTAGGTCCTTGCCTTTCATCACTTGGAATACTTCTTTCCAGCCCTTTCTTGCCTGTAAGCTCTCTTTTGAGAAATCAGCTGACAGTCTGATGGGAACTCCTTTGTAGGTAACTGTCTCTTTATCTCTTGCTGCTTCTAGGATTCTCTCCTTCATTTTTACCTTGGCTAATGTAATTATGATGTGCCTTGGTGTGTTCCTCCTTGGGTCCAACCTCTTTGGGACTCTCTGAGCTTCCTGGACTTCCTGGAAGTCTATTTCCCTTGCCAGACTGGGGAACTTCTCCTTTATTATTTGTTCCAATAACTTTTCCACTTGTTGTTTTTCCTCTTCCCCTTCTGGTACCCCTATAATTCGGATGTTGGAATGTTTAAAGATGTCCTGGAGGTCCCTAAGCCTCTACTCATTTTTTTGAATTATTGTTTCTTCATTCTTTTCTGTTTGGTTGTTCCTTTCTTCCTTCTGGTCCACTCCATTGATTTGAGTCCCAGTTTTCTTCCCATCACTATTGGTTCCCTGTGTGTTTTCCTTCGTTTCTCTTATTGTAGCCTGCATTTGTTCATCTAATTTCTGACCAAAGTCAACCAATTCTGTGAGCTTCCTGATCACCAGTGCTTTGAACTGTGCATCTGATAGGTTGGCTATCTCTTGGTCACTAAAAAAATTGGCTCTGGGGATTTCAATTCTATTTGAGCCATCTTCCCCCGCCCTTTGGTCTGGTCTCACCTGTTACGTATTAGGGGAGGAGCCTTAGGTGTTCACCAGGGTGGGGCACCCCAGTTGCTGGGTTGTGACGTTGTATGTGGGGGCAGGGTCTGAGAGGGAACAATGGCGCCTGTTCCGCTTTCTCTAGGACTTCAGTCCCCTTTGCAGCTTTCCACAAGCAAATTGGGCCCTTCTGGTGCTGGCTCCCGGGTGGGTGGGCTTGTGTACTATCTCGGACTCTGTGGGTTTCCCTGAGGAGCCTCCTGTGAGGCTGAGAGAATCTCCCGGCCTCAACTCCCACAGGTGTTTTCAGTCGGTGCTCTTAGGCTTTGTTTCCTGGTGCTGGGTCCCTGGGTTGCACGGTCTGTTTTGCTGCCCGTTTTTGCTTAGTTTGTCTGTGCTCGAATGTGTGGGTGGGGCACACTGGGTCTGCTTGTTGCCTCCCGCGCCAGGGTCTGCCACTGGTCTGTCAGCTGCCCCTGCGCTTCTGGGGTCCGCCAACTGCCGTCTGTGACCTGCGTGCCCGCGTCTGCCAGCCACCGATTTTTCCTGCCAGGACCCCTTGACCCCTCTCAGTAGGCCTCCGACTCCGCCCCTCCTTACAAGTCTGGATGTACGGTAGTCAGAATGGGTAGTCAGACTTCCATTCGGTTCATTTCTCTCTGTTCTGGTTGTTTCCTGTTTCTCAATTTTTGTTATCCTTAGTTTTGGTTGCACGAGGAGGCACAATGGGACTACCTATGCCTCCATCTTGGCTGGAAGTCCCCCTCTGTTTGTTTTAAGTTTACTTTGCTGTTGTTCTAGTTTCTTGAGGTAGGAACTTAGATTATTGATTTAAGACCTTAATTATTTTCTAATAAAACATTTAAATTTATAAATTTTTATTTCAACACTGCTTTATCTACATCTGACAAATTTCATTTATATTTTCATTTTCATTCATTACTTTTTCATTTCCTTTGAAACTTCCTCTTTGATCCATGGATTATATAGAAATGTATTGTTTAATTCCCAAGTGTTTGGAGACTTTCCTGTTATCTTTTTGTTATTGATTTCTAGTGCAATACTATTATGATAAAAGGACATAGCTTTAAGATTTCAATTTGTTGAGGTTTGTTTTATGACCCTGGATATGGTATGTGTTGGAGATTGTTGCATGGGTGCTTTAAGAGAACATGTATTCCCCTGGCTGGCATAGCTCAGTGGATTGAGCGCGGGCTGTGAACCAAAGCATCACAGGTTCGATTCCCAGTCAGGGTACATGCCTGGGTTGCAGGCCAGGTCCCCAGCAACCGCACATTGATATTTCTCTCTCTCTGTCTTTCTCCCTTCCTTCCCTCTCTAAAATAAATAAATAAAATATTTAAAAAAAGAGAGAGAGAACATGTATTCTATTAGTGTTTAGGTGGAGTAGGGTGGGTATGTTCAATTAGGCCACACTTTTTTTGGTCCTTTGATTAAGGGGAGGAGGCTTTTCTTCGAACTTTTTTTTTTGTCTGTGGCTGTTGACAGTTTTGAGTTATAGGCTTCTCCAGTGATATATGGGAGGGGAAATGAAACATATAAAATTCACCACTGTGTTCCCCTCACCCTGAGGTCTGTGGACTCTCCACCTTTCATTTCTACCTTTCAGTCTTTGTATTTGTTGTATTGACATTTTTGTTCTGGTCTCTTCTACATTCATTGTTGTCTCCTATATTTCTCCTCTCCTATGTTAATTTATATTTTGCTAGGGAAGTACCTGTTTCACATCAATATTAAAGTATGTTGCTATGCATTTATACATAGTATCCACAACAACTACTTTGAACCACTACTTTATCTGGGAAAGATTTTTCCTCTCTCGCTGTATATATGTAATGTTTAAACTTTTCTCCTTTATCTGTTTTGCTAGTGGGTTATCTTATGATGTTGAATCTCAAAGACCCAAGTCTTTATTTGATTTAAACTCCTTATTGCTATGTTTTATTTCTTTAAGATGTTATTTTTATTAAGGCTACTTCCTTTTTTCGGAGGTTTGTTTAATTTTTTTTCTACCTCTACTGTTTTAGATTGAACACATAGCTCTTTTTAATATTTATTTTATATTAAAAATAAAGCGATTTAAAGCTGTAAATTTCACTCTCTATATAAGGTGTGTTCCATGACTTCTGGTAAAGATTGTGTATCTTGTGTATTGATTTCCCACTTTGGTCCTGGGTTATTTAGGAAAGTGTTTCTTTTCTTTTAAAACAGACCTATTTAGCCCTGTCTGGGTGGCTCAGTTGATTGGAACAACCAAAAAGGGTTCAATCCCTGGTCAGGGCACCACACCCAGGTTGTATATTTCATCCCCCACCACACCCAGGTTGTGTATTTCATCCCCAGATGCCCCAAGTATGGGAGGCAACTGATCGATGTTTTCCTTTCACATTGATATTTCTACCACTCCCCCTCCCCACCACTTCCTCTCTCTCTAAAAATAAATAAACATGACCTCAGGTGAAGTTTAAAAAAATAGACTTACTTAGATATATTCTAATACCATCAAATTCACCCATTTAAAATATGCAATTTTTAACTCCAGACACAGAATTGTGCAGTCATCAAACTTCCAGCCAAGGTGCAGGCATAGGTAGATACAATTTGCCTCCTCACACAACCAAAAGAAAGACAACAACAAATTTTAAAACAAAAAATAACCAGAACTGCCAGAATATTGAACTCTATGGAAGCCAGACAACCAAAGAGTTAAAGAAGAAACATTCATTTAGAGTGGTAGGAGGGGTGGAGACAAGCAGCCAGGGTAGAGAGGACTTGTGGCAGGGTGGTAGCTGGCAGGCCAGTTGGTCCCACATCTGTGTGTGGATA
>PVIA01003681.1:0-160843 GCA_004024845.1 Tonatia bakeri | reverse complement strand
TCCTTCCTTCCTTCCTTCCTTCCCTCCCCTTTTTCCTTTCTTCCTTCCCTCCTTCCTTCCCTCTTTCCCTCCATTTCTGTGTTTCTTTCTTCCTCTCTTTTACAACTGATCTCAGATATAGCTTCATCAAGACTATTATGTAGCTCAGGAATGAACCCAGTCAGAAGGCTAACAGAGAGGTTGCCCAGCCCCCTCAGGTTCTACACACCTCGTGACAGGTAACCAAAAGGGGCAGGACAGGTGGCCATGATGAAAAGAGGCAACAGAATCAGACAGGGCTGGCCTGGGGCAGGAGTCCTGGATGAAAGCTACTTCTCTGCAGGGAAGGCCGTACCGGGAGAAATCCCTCGTGGTGGCGAGGCCACAGGGTGTGGCCGTGCAGCACGCAGGTCCCTCTGGTGAGTGCCTGTGGCATGTGACGCCATCCGCAGGGCCCGGCTCCAGGGCCTGTGCAGCTGCGAGCATGCACTGGACTGGCCCACGGGTGCAGGCTGGTCCCGTCACTTGCCTGCTCTGCAGTCACCCCCGCTGTGCCCTGCAGAGCCCCAGGCACGTGCCCTAGAACATCGGACGCTAGGTTTTCTTTCTCTTTTAGAAAAGTCCACTGGGAACCCAGACCTTTGAACAAATTATTAAATTAACCCGGAAAATACTATCACTTTGTTCAAAAAGAAGTTTTAATTGTAAAGTAGTGAGAAATATCTTCTGGGACAACTTACAAAGCCACCCTAAAACACTGCCTCTGCAGAGGTGGGCAGCTGGTGGAAAGGTCTGAAACCGTCCTGGGGGTGTGTCCTGCTCGCCCCCCTGAGGGGAAGGTGAGGGCAGCTTCTGTCTGCGGGGGAGCGAAGCAGCGAACAT
This sequence comes from Tonatia bakeri, assembly GCA_004024845.1. NCBI lineage: Eukaryota > Metazoa > Chordata > Mammalia > Chiroptera > Phyllostomidae > Tonatia > Tonatia bakeri. The sequence continues at coordinate 159,982 of PVIA01003681.1, read as the reverse complement.
GTGTGTGCAAGCTCCTAGTGCCCACACTCGCTCTACCCCCACTGCCCTCGAAAGCAGCCATGCACACGGCTCATTCGCTCAATGCTGGGTCACCAGGCAGAGAATTCCTGCTCCTGTACAACATTCCAGAGGCAAGCTGGGCATTGGTCCTGGAGCCTCTGTGGCAGGGGTCGGACAGCCTGCGCGGAGCCCTCGGGAGACAGCCTGTGCCCGTTTGCCAGAGACACGGATCATTAGGAAAGTCTTGGACGGAGTATACTCTCTCCAGAGCTAGCCCTGCCGCCGCCCGCCGCCCGTGCAGCGGCGCTTCCTCCTGAGAGTGGGGGCTCTTCCCGTCAGGACCGCCAGGCCCTCAGGCCATCCTTCTCCGGGCCTACGTCCACCGCCCACCGCACCGCCTCCTGCCCCAGTGTGGTGGAACAAACACAATCCCACCTGGGCTCCCTCCTCCTCTCTGCTCTCCTCTGCCTGGGCTGCGGCGTTCAGGAGCCCGGGGCCGTCCTAAAACTCACACTGAAAGAGGTGCTGGCATGGGCAGGGAAGGCAAAGGGACGGGAACGCCCAGCTGCAGCCTCCGATATGCCCGCCTCTCCTTCTGCCCTCGGGGGCTGGCGGCAGACAGGGTGTACAAATGCATTCTGTGATCCAGCCCAGCTCACCTGCCACTAACATGGCGTGGACGTTAAACGCACGTTATATGCTTTTGAACTTTGTATGCGATTCCAGTTCCGAAGGGCAGGGAGCCGTGCGGGGCCCAAGCTGCAAGGGGGTGAGAAGCACAGCCTCCCTCACGCACCCCGAAGGCAATGCGGCCCGGACCGCAGCCACTGTCCCCGAAAACGCAGGCGTTGGCCACTCAGGCACAGCTCCGGGGGTGTGTCCCCTCATCTTGCGTCAGTGCCTTGGCTGTCTGGGTCCCGGAGGAGCAGGGTCTGCCACACTGGCTGGGTGCTGTGTTTCTTGTTAGCTTGCTAAGACCTATCTGGGACAACCGTGTGGCCAGGCACAGGCTTGGGGGTGAAGGAGAGACTTCCCCCTGGAGGTGTTATTCCTGCGGCAGCTCCATGAGGCACCTGGCCGGACCCAGTTTGCCAGCGAACCAGGCCTGGGGTCAGAGCCAGGCCTTTGAAACCATGGAAAACCATTCTGCAAGTTCCTGCAGCTGAGCAAAGCTCACACCGCAAAAGCCGAAAATGACACTGCCATTCCCATGGGAACGTTTCTTCCACCCCACCAAATTCCAGGTGGGGTTGGTCAGGCGGGCGGTAGGGTCTGCTGCCTTCTCAGCAGAGCTGACTTCTTCCTTTCGTCAGTGACCCTGTCTCCCCCAAACAAACGGGTCCCTCCTTAGATCCAGAATGTCCGGAGCTCACTCTGAACGTCCGGCGCTGTGTCACCTCATGTCACAGCGCCTTCAAGGGCTGGTGGCACACCTGAGAAAGCCTAGGTGGACGGGGTCTCTGCAGACAGCGTGCCGCACAGCCAGAGGTCTGCACGCACCATCACACAGGTGGCCAGTGGACCACAGGGGCCACATCCACCTTCCTGAGCCCCTCGTTCCCCCTCCCAGGAGGCACAGAGGGACAGGAGCACCTGGCATGGGGAGAGGTGTTTTACTCCCACGTGACATGTGAAGTAGGTTCTTCCCGTTACTTCAGGAGAAGGAAAGTCACAAGAGCCCCTCCTCGGCTGTGCAGGGGGCCCTTCCAAGAGAATCCCAGTTTCCGAGAGACGGATCTGCGGGCCTCCTCCATGGGCTGTGCTTCCCAAACTGTTAATTTGGAACCTGGGAGGGAAATTCATCCGGAATCTGTCCAAGAAGCCAGTTCTTCAGTTGCCGCCAGGGACACGCCCGGGCTTTCAGCAGCCATGGGAAGGGCCCGTGAGTCCCAGCCAGTGAGAAAACGTCGCCGTGAGGTGACCTCCCGAGGTGGCTGTGAACACAGCTCCCACCCCAGCACGGGAGAAGAGCGGTGGGCCCACACCTTGAGAAGCAGCTATTTTTGGCAGGTTCTCGGAGGTGAAACACCTCCGTCGGGCGCCACTTCCTGGGGATGACGGCACCAAGACAGAACCGGAGTGTGGTGGCTCTGAAACCATGGACGTCACCGTAGCCCCTGCGGAGGCTCTGCCCACGAGGCCCAGGGCCCGGGCCCCGTGTGGTGTGGGGAGGGTGCACACTGAGCCCCCGGGCAGGCAAGGGGGCAGACAGGCACCGTTTCTGGGGGCTGGCCGGGGAAGAAGTCAGCAGGCCTGACCCAGAGGGGGCACGCACAGACAGGGCGCGGTGGTCAGCGGGTTGTGCTGTGGCAGCAGTGGACCCCGCCCACCCAGTCAGGCGTGCTAGCATGGGGCACTCAGCATGCTGAGACTCCACTCTGCAGGGACGCGGGCGCTGGTCCCAGGGACTCATGGCTGACATTGTCCTCTACAGGAACTGCACTCTATCCCCGTCATGGAGGAGGATGCCTCCGGCCTGGGTCTGCACTGTCACACTGAGAAAAGACAGCAGCTGGGACTCAGGGTAGCCAGGCCTCCTCTGTGATTGGTGACACCACGAGTGAGGTTGATGAGCTGATCACATCTCGCCCCCCAGGTGAACCCAGCTTCTCCAATTCTAAACCTTTGGTTCTTTGGACTCTTGGCTGTGCCCACATTCTATGCGAGGCCTGGCCAACGCTCTCTGGTGCCACCCAGAGAGCCAGCGAGGGCTGAAGAGTTGACTGCTGGGTGGTGCTGGGAGCTGCTGCGACCCGGCTCGAGGCCCCTGCTGTGCGCTCTGGCTTCTGCCGGGCGGTGTCGTTGGGCACAGAGTGAGCCAAGAGGGCGAGCAAGCCACACGCAGGCTGCCTGAAGGGGACGGGCACACAGAGGTGCCGGTGGAGCGTGGAACCCGCAGAGCAGAGGAGGGGCAGAGTCAGGGCTGAGGGAGGCCGTGTAGGCTGGTTAGATGTGACATATGTTCCATCTCCTCAAGAATGGGTAGGACTTCAAGAGACTGACGGGGGAAAGGGTCAGGCAGAGGGAACAAAATCGTGGGCCCGGGGAGCCCCGTAGCACCTCTGGTTTTTGTGTGGGCTACGGGGAAGGCCCGCCCGACCTCGGAGAAGCCCTCCCGTAAGTGGGTCCCCCCGGCGGCCGCACGTGGGCGCAAGGGGCCCCGGCTGGGAGTCCTCCCGGGGCCCAGCCCCCAGTGCGGCTGCACTTTGGAGGCATTTGTTCTGTTGACTTTTATCGGGAGATTTGGTAGGTGTGTGACCCGAACCGAAACCTTGAAAACACGGGGGGTAATTTCTGCGTGTTCAGTAATGTTACAGGACCTGTGAGAAGTGAGTCTGGGGCAGAGGGTCCCCGCCAGACAAGGTCCGAGCGAAGGCTCTGGGCAGAGGAGAGCTTGTCCCATCCGTGTGTTGTCCCAGGTCTGAGCATCCCAGGAGCCCAGTGGGAAGTGAAGGAAATGCGCCCCACATCGGCGGCAGTGCCTGCGCGGAGATGTGGGGGCAGCGCTCAGCAGGCCTGGGTTCGGGTCACCATGGGTGACTGCACGCTGGGAGCCAACTGTCCCGCCTCCCAGGCAGCCACATGCTGTGCCGATGCCCCCACACCCCCAGAAGCGTGCCAGGGAAGGCTGGGATCCACTCGGGGGCCTGCTTCTCCGGGGGGCAGCACCAAACCCCCTCCTCCCGCGTGTCATCGCTAGCTGGGTTGCTGCTCATGGTGCGTGTGCCGGGTGTGAGTCAGGCCCTTCTGGGAAGTGAGCATGCTGAACAGGTGAGACAGGCAAAGTTTCTGAGTCCATCAGCACCTTCTTCCCCGGCGGTGAGCCTGTGGACCGGCTGGCGCCTCTGCGGTGGGACGGAGCTACCAGCCGGGTTCGGAGGCCGGCGGGCGGGAGACTCGCCAGCTGCGACAGCGCGTGGCAGCAGCAGGCCGGGGTCTCCTTGCCTCACGCACGGACACCCACTGGTGCAGGTTTTGGTGTGATCTGCACACCACCGAGTGTGTCCGTCTGTGAACAGAAACCTACAAGCAGCGGAGCTGCTGCCGTTGCTCTGCCCTTGTGTGCAGGGGGTCAGCCGGGGGGTCTCCACGGGGGTGTCCCTCGGACCCCTGCCTGGGCCACCGAGCATCAGCGAACAGAGGACAGTGTGGGCCTCCAGTTTGCACACTCGGGGGGGAACACCTGCTTTTCCAGGCGCTGGCTGTGCTTTCTGGCCTGAGGGGCTGGTGTGTAACACGGCGGTTCCAGCTGTGCAATTCCTGCGCGTGTTACCTCTGTGGACAAGACCAACCAGTGACAAGCCTGACCAGTTCTGACGTGAGACCCCTGAAACACTCGCCACCCTGTAACTGTCCACCAGGGGCCTGCTCTTTTTTTCTACTGCCCGTGAGCAGAAAACACCCGACACCCAGTGCCTTGCAACTCTGGCACAGGAGGGGAGTGGATTCAACCATTTTACAAGTCGGGGTTTTTTTTTTCATTTTAAAAAGTCATTTATCGTGAAGAGGAATCATATGTCTCAAGAAGCTTGATAAACTCGGCTCTGCATGATTACACCTTCAGGTTGAAACACATTTCATTTCATCATTTCCCAGAAGGGGCACCGCATCCACCCGTTTCCTGTTTTTCGTCTCAGAGTGTTCTGCGTTTCCTCCATGTCTGCCTTCCCGGCAGCAGGACCCGGGAAGCCGCCGCCACCGAGCACTTTAAACTCGACCTGAGGTTCATGCACTTTGCATGTCGCCGCGGTCAAATCGGCAGTGTCTCTGCACAGAAATGGGCGCGTGAGGGGCGTTCCCGTGAGGGACAGAACCGTCCAGCTGGCTGGTGTGCGGGCCCAACGCGGGGTCTGAAGCTCTTGGTCACAGTCACCGCCCACTCAGCCACTCCCCATGTAGCATGGGGCACCCAGTTGGGGGGGTGCACGTCTCCTCCCCGAAACTTTCTAAACTACTCAAGCCTGCCTCATTCTATTTTGGCTGTCTTTTAATTTTTAACCCTTCTGGGTAAGGAATCTTCCTAGCACCTACTGGAGCCCCTGGGATTCTTTGAAGAACAGCTGGAAAAGACCTTAACCTTTTCTTCTAAACTCAAGTGCACTCTTGGGAATTCTCCTCCAGCCTGAAGAAGAGGCCACACACCAGACAGGCTGTAAACCCCGCAGGCAGGGAAGCCGTTGCTTCCTCCCCTGGCTTGTTCACTCACTCCTTCACAGGAACCTGCTGCACCCCCAGGGGAGCTGGGTTTTGGTTCCAGATTTTCCACAACAGCATGGAGTGCAACTGTGCAGCTAGAAATTGCCATGTGCATTCGTCTGGCCAGGTGGAGACATGCCACTTCCCTTCAGAAAGTCACTCCACAGGGACAGCACCTCCCGGTTCCCAAAGGGCCCTGGCTTTGAAGTTGCTTGTCTGCTGGGACAGTATTTTCAGTCTCTCTCCCTCTCTCCCTCTCTCCTCTCCCATTTGGTGCTTCGCATCTGCTGGGTTTCAGACAAGAAAGAGCCCTTGAATCACCTTCACAGCTGCGGGAGATGGGGTCCCGGCTCCCAGGGAGAGGAGGGGCTCCCCGTGAGTGAATGTGTGAGCCGTAGTTCAGAGACTTTTTACTTCTCTTTTGCTGGGAGGCCTCAGAGGTCAGTTTTACTTTCTTTCTCATGCTTGACCTATTGCTGCCACTGGCTGCAGAGGGAGTGTCACTTCGTCACTCCGGAGTCTGTGTCATGTCACCAGGGAGGGGACCAGCCATGTGACTTGGGAAAATCTTCTTTTTCCCAAGTTCGAATGTTCAAGTGTGGAAATTCAGAGGGAGACGGAGGGGCGGCGTCTGCACCCTCTCTGAGCCCCAGCACTCCTCCAGGACGAGCCTTGGCGTCTGGCCGCCCACCGGGCACACGTCTGCTGACTTTTCCACTGCCCTTGCATTTGAACTTGAGACGTAAGGTCTTCACTGTCCATGCTGATGTTTGTGAGGGGAATGGAATAGGAGGTGGCCCCCTCCCTTTCCTCTCGCTCCCAGCCGCAAGGCCAGGGCTTCTGTGATGTCACCGAGTGGGGTGCCGGCTGTGGGACAGTCCTCTCGTGGGGACAGTGAGGTGGGAGCTTTGACGCGAGGCCAGGCCTTCTGGCCCCCGAGGCTGTGGGAAGCCAGGTGGCCAGGGTCCCTGTGGGCCTTCGACTTGTTTGGGAATGTCTCCGTCCACCAGCAAGTTACTAAAACCTTCATTTACTGAAAAGCACAAGGATTCTTTTCCGCGTTTCTCTTGGCACCTCCGTGTCAAGGTGGGAGACGGCCCCGGGCCGGGGCCGGGCCAGGGTGCGGGGATTGTACTAAAACTCAGTGGCCCTCATGTGTCTCCTTGGGAGAGGTGTCTGTTCAGGAGCTCCGCCCATTTTTCAGTTGGATTGTTTGTTTGGTGCTGAGTTGTGTGAGTTCTTTAAGTATTGTGGGTATTATCCCCTTGTCAGCACCGCCGTTTGCAAATATCTTCTCCCACCGGGTTGGCAGCCTTCTGGGTGAGGGACCAAATACCTGGGGGCAGAAGGGGACCAGGCTTTGGGTGGTGGGCACGCAGTGCCATATACAGACGACGTGTGGCAGGAATGTGCACTTGAAACCACAGCGGTCTTACTAACTAGTGTCCCCCCAGTAAATGGGATTAAAACAAAACAAACAGTGGCAAAGGATCCAGGGGAGGCGGAATCCCCTGCCGCGCCCCACCCCACCCTGAGTCGTCTGTAACTTGGTCCCCTCGCCCAGAAGCCGGCGGTTCTGCTGCCTGGGCTCCCCGCACAGCAGCCCAGGAGCAGCGTGGTGAGCAGATGGTTCATCGCCTCTCTAACCGGTGGCCCTGGGGGGCCAGAACTCTGGCAGAGGGGAGGCCTGGGCTCCCGTCTCACCGCTGAGCTGCCTGCCTGCCAGGCTGCTGGAGGGGCCTGCACGGGGCCCGGCTGAGGCTGTGGCTGTCCCGGCGAAGGTGAGGAGGGTTACGCCCCCTACAGACCGAGGGCCCAGGGCTGAGGACAAAAAACACGTGGAGAGCAGGGAGGGGCTCCGGGTTCCCCACCCGTGGGGGGCGGGGGGGTGGTTCGAGAGGCCCCCTGAGAGGACCCAGGCAGCCACAGGGCACTTGGTGCCGGGGCGGGAGGAGGGCTTTGCTGCCACAAGCTTTTTTTAGATGCCGAGAAAGAAAAACAACCACCAGGGAGAACGAGGCTCAGAGATGAGAAACCCAAGTGCCAAAACCAAAGGGGAGAAGAGCGCTCAGGGGTTCAGAGTCACAGGCCAGCCGCCCCTCCCGAATATCTGCTCTTTTCCTCAGGTGGGAGAGGGTCTTAGAAGTCAGGCCCCACTGCCCTCGGGTCCCGGCCTGTGGCCACAGGTGGACGTGACATTCTCGGCAGCACAGAGGTTCCCCCCACCCCCGCTGCCACCCAGAGGCTTGATGCAAGCATGTCCAGTAGCCTGAAGTTTGTCTCTGGAGGAGCCGTCAAGAATCCTTGTTCTCTGTAGTTCGGACAGCGCAGGGCCCCCCCCGCAGGATCCCACACAGCCCAGTGAGGATGCTGTCTCAGGAAGCTGGCGGGCGGGCTCGCCAGGGTGGGGGAGGCCTGCCGGGGTCTAGGGGAGCATGGGCCCCCCCAGAGAAGCCTGGCCACCCTGGGAACTCTCGGAGCAGTGGGGGTGCAGAGAGCTGCTCCTCTCCGCAGACAGACACGCACGGACACCAAAGCTGGCAGTCCCCTGGCATCCGCGCAGTCACTGGGCAAAAGGCTAAAGGTGCCAGGAGGGGTGAGGGCACCGTCTGACTGCCACCGGGGTGGCCAGAGAGCAGGACGGACTGGCGAACCCGAGGACAGTGCTCGCAGGCCTGCAGCCCCTCCCGAGCAGGTTCGGAAATGCCGGCTTGCAGAGAACAAGTAGAAAGAAAGGATTCTGTGAAGGAGCCTCTGGGGTGTCAATTCAGGGGACAGTCAGCAGCATCCCTGGGATGGGCAGGGTGTCCCTTGGGACCTACCGGAGAGGGAAACAGGTGCGCCTGGGGGAACTTCCCATCTGAATTGGGAGGCCTGGGAGGCTGTGGGGAGGCCCTCCGGCTGGGCCCCCCTGGCTGGGCCCCCCTCCTGCCCCGGCCTGTGGAAGTGCAAGAATGCAAGAGCAGGGCTTCTGTGCCAGCTCCCGACTGCTCCGGAGGGAGTGCCTGGCTCCCCGTCCCGCTGCTGCCTCTCTCCTCGAGCAGAGACCGGGCAGGTGGGGCGACCCCCAGGGCCTGTCTTGCTGTCGCCTGGGCTCCAGGCCTTTCCCACGTTTCGGGCTGTCCTTATGAAACTCAGTGTGCAGAGGCCTCGGGGGTCCTCCCGCACAGACACACCGGCTTTCCCTCCCGTCCTCCACTCTTTGGTCCTGGCCCCGAAGTGAAGTTCTCGATGACAACACAACAAAATGGGGCCTGGTTTCACTCTGACTTTTCCAACACCGAGAAAAATGACCCGGTGGCCTCCTGGCGTTGTTGGGAGTTCCTGCATCTCGTGCCTCGGGGGGCAGTTCAGCCTCGGGCGCCAGATCCGCAGGCCCCACTCTGGCAGTCTGCAAAGCCCCGGCCGCTGTTTCTCGGGGGCACAGAGCTGGGCCTCGGGCCCCAGGAGGAGTTGGATTCAGATGTAAGAAGGGCTGCAGCAGTGTGTGTGTCAGCGTGAGTGTGAGTTCGCGTGTCTGTGGGTGTGCCTGAGAGCAGGCGCGTCCATGGAGTGCGTGTGTCTGGGAGGGACCCTCCTCACACCGGCAGAGCCACCTGAAGCCATTCCCGGCTCCTGCTTCCCTCTCGGCCACTTCTCTCTGAGTCTCGCTGTTCAGTTGGGCCTGGCAGCTTCCCCTTTCCCTGCATCCCTGCATTTCGCCTCCCGCCTGGTTCCTCTTCTGGGCCAGGAGGATGTGGAAACCCGGTTACACTATGATGAGGGGCTGCCGTGTCACAATCGCGCTCGTGGGCCTGCCTCCGGGAGGCCTCTGGACGGGCGCGGCGGGGGTGGGGCTGCAGGGCTGGAGAGGGAAGGGGACAGAAAGCAGAAGTCAGGGCTTCTGGAAGCCAGGCCTGGTGCGAGCTGGGACGGTGGGTGCCCCTCTGCAGCCCAGCCTTTTCCGTGAGCCGTGACTGCAGCCGGGAGGTGGCGGGCGGTTTGTGCCCGGGGAGCCCAGCACCTTGGCCGCTCCCACCCCAGACCCACGCAGAGCCCCGCTTCCCTCTGTGGGGTGCAGGTCTCCTCCTCTGTTTCCTCCCCCCTCCAGCCCTCGCCATCCTGACACCTGGCCCTGCCCCCGCCCACGAGGCCCCACTGCCCCCGTGTCCCCTGTGAACTCCCTCCTCCCACTTCCCATTTGGCTGCCGCCCTTCGGGGAGCCCAGGCTCGGGGGTCACTTCTCCTGACAAGCTCCCCCCCCCCGGGATTCCTGTCTCCCGAGGCTGAGGGTCCCCAGGACTCCAGCTTCCCCTCGGTGGGGCAGGGGTCGGCCAGGTCTTTCCCTTGCTCAGACTCCCCCGCACTCAGAGATCGGATTTCCCGTGTACCACGTCCTGTCGACACGCTTGGCCACACACCCACACTTGGCACAAGCCAGTGACCTTGGGCAGGCCTGGGGCCCTCTCTGGTAAAGCAGGGTCACCCTTCCCTCCAGGGACGCTTCCGGAATGCAGGGAGCTGGTGTGCAGAAGCAGGTCGCTCCTGGCCCCAGCGCACAGATGCGGGGACAGTCGCCCTCGCTGGGGTTGGAAAGGGGACCCGCCATGCCCTAAACTGGTTCTTTTTACATGGTTCCCAGGAAATGGTGTTGAATCATAACACTCCAGGGGGGTTGGGGAGAGGAGCAGGCCCCACCCTGATTTCAAAGAAAAGTGGCTCCGGCGAAGGGCAGGACTTTTGAGATATTCTAATCCTCAGAAAGCACAGATGGAAGGACAGATGGCAGCTACTGGGAAAACACTCCGAGGTGTGAAGGCTCTCCCTGGCAGGCGTGAGCTATTGACGGGCATGTCGGGACCCGGAGGCTGAGCAGTGGGCAATCCTGGGGAGGCAGTGGGAGTGACCTGCGCCCCTTCCTCTCCCAGGTGTAAGGAGACCTGAGCCGGACAGGACAGCCTCCTGGGGTCCCCCTGAGCAGTGGGGGCCCCAGTGAGGCACGGGGCTGGGGGGCACTTTCCTCCCCCAGGTCTGCCTGCAGGCGCTCAGCATGACAGCCCAGAGACCCTGCGAGGTGCTCGGAATGGGGCACCCCACCACCGGCCGCCCCGTGAGGAAAGTGGGGAAACAGTGACACAGGGAGGGGGCATGGGACGAGCAGCCCGAAGGAGCTCTTCAGCACGGACCTGGAGGGTGCGAAGCTCTTCGAGTCCAACTGCAGGTCAGCAGCACGCTGACCCTGTCATTGGACGCCTTGTTATCCTCCTCATGGAGATGGAACGTGCCAGCGGGCCCCTTTCCCAGGAGCCTCTGCGGGAGCGCTCACAGAGGGGGAAGGCGGGGATGAGGTTGCCAGCCACTCCTCAGGGCCCTGGTGACTGCTGTCTGTCTATCTGTCTATCTGCACTGCTGTCCTCTGAGTGTTCCACTCACCATCAGTGCCGAGCTCCCGGCCTTCGAGTCCAGCACTGAGCTGCCTTTGTAAATACGTGAGCAGGAAGAGTGACCTTTGTGTGCCCTTTACACCTGTGCACATGCGTGTGCCCTAGGGCACAGCCAGGGGCAGGCACCCCCAGCGTTCCGCCTGGCCATGGCTCTGGCCTCAGTCCCTCAGCCCCACTCTGTCCCTTCCAACCCCTGACCCCCTGCTGGCCACCTGAGAAACACGCTTTTGGGGAAAAGAGGAAGAAACGGGACAGACAGGGACGAAGGGTTCGTCTCCACAGACCACGGCAACGTCACCAGGCTGCTGACCATCCATGAGGGTCCCTCAGACACGTCCCTTAAAGCCCAGAGCCTGTCTGAAGACAGGCACCGGGGATGGGGGGCTGCAGGCTCCGGGGCCAGGGACGGGGGGCTACAGGCTCAGGGGCCATGACTGGGGGGCTGCAGGCTCAGGGACCAGGGACAGGGGGCTGTAGGCTCAGGGGCCAGGGATGGGGAGCTGCAGGCTCAGGGATGTGAGACAGTGAGCAGGGGACTCAGGGCCGGGGACATGGACTGTTTCTCTTCCTTTGCTGAGTCATCATTTGCCTGGAATTCTGGCAAGGACACCCCCGCGAGCCTCTGGAAGGGAGGGACAGCAGGGACCCACCCTCTGTGTGTCCTGGGGGAGATTACTTTATCTCTGGCCTCCCTGAAGCTGCGCTTGGGCTCCTGGAATCTCTGGGCCTTGACCCAGTGCCAGCCTCAGGACCAGAGGGAAAAGCCAGGCGTGTCCGCAGAGCCTGGGGAAGGCCCAGGGCACTGGCGTCTGCGGGAAGGAGGCAGGGTGGGGGTCCAGCCCCTCCGTGCCTCCCCTGTGGCGGCAGCTGCGCAGCCCCCGCTAGGGAGAGGGGGCGGGGCAAGTTCCCAGTCAAAGGTTTCCTTTTTGTCTTCAGGGCCTCCTGTGCCCACCTCCCTTCTCACCGGCACTGGCAGCTGCCCTGCTGCTCCCGTGAGAGCGTGCCCCCAGGAAACCCCGTCTGAGCCCGGGGTGCAGGTGCGGCAGCCGGGCACACATCCCGCGGGTGACCCTCGCCCACTCGGGCTGTGCTGCCAACACCCAGAGGACGGGCGGGAGAGTTGCCCCACACCCCGTCACGGCCCTCCCCGCTGTCTGGTGCTGCAGGTGAGCAGGACACCGTCACAGGGCACACCCGGTGCCCCTGTACCCACAGGGCCCGCCCAGGGCAGGCAGCGTCCACACTGTAACCACACGCCTGGGCACCGACTCGCTGGCTGGTGTTTCCCCCTTCCCTCTGTGACCAGTGCAGCTTCCCTGGCGGGAGTCGGGTCTGCAACAGGAAACAAAATGACATGCGGTTGTCTTGACAGCAGCGTTCCCACCTGGGCACCAGCCCTCGCCCCACCCCAAGTCAGGCTGGGGCAAGACCGTCCTGTCTCGTCCTGAACTCTCCAGCCCTCACTTATCCCCTGGAACGTGGCTCTCCTCCCCTCTCTTCAAAGCTTGAACGAAGCCCCCTCCCTGTTTTTATCATCATTTTTCCATTTTCTCCTCTTCGTGATTTTCTGTAGATTTGAGGGGCTGGAGGCAAGTTTTACAAATTTCATCTTGATTCTTCTGTGCACTTGCTGCCTGTAGAACAGGCAACTATTATTTTTACCAAAGAAAGTCATTTTTCTTAAAAAAAAAAAAAAGTAAGAAGGACATCACATTCCGAAAGAATCCCTAAGCCTGTTCTTTAAACTTTGAACCTTCCACCCCAGAACTGGGGCGACCTGCGTCTCAGAGGGTGGGTTAGTGCAGAACGCAGCCCCTGGGCGGTCCCCCCTACACGGGGTCGACATCACAGGGTCACTGCCTCCCAGGAAGGAAGGAAACCCCGCTTGCTGAGGCAGGGGCCCTGCGGTGTGCACCCTGCCCACCCCTGCTGGGCAGTGAAGGGGAGACAGGCCCCAGGAGCCCCTTCCTCTGAGCCCACAGCGGGATCACGGCCACATCAAGTTCAGAACGGGACCTGTCCCCACGGATCCTGGGAAGGAGATGGCAAGGGACATCACCGCTGGGAAAGCGGGTGTTACAGGACAGGGACAGCCTGGCCTGAGGGGTGCACAACCCTGTGGAGGGGGGCGGGCGTGGCTAGCTGAGCAGGCAGAGAGCCGGCTGGAGGAGGGGATGCCCTGGGCAGGAACCCGGAGCACGCACCGTCCTGTGGCAGAGACTGCGTGAAGGGATGACGGGGCATACCCCAAGTGGAAGCTGCGGGGTGCTCATAGACACCACCTATTGGGCTGTCTGGGTTCTTGACCTCTCTTCCTGGGGCCTGTCCCTTTGACTCCTGAGTGACAGCACCTGCTGAGAGAGTCATGGTCACTGGGACCGGCCCGGAGGGCCCGGGAAGGACTTTGAGCTGAGTCTCCTTGTCACGGTACAGCCCAAGGGGACTTGGGAAGCACACATGGCCCCACGAGGGTTGTCTTGAGGGTGATGATTGCAGGATGGCAGGCATAGCCAGGGGCCCAAGAGCCGCCCACCTGCCCCCTGCTGGGTGGGCCAACAGCTCAGGGACATACTGGGGTGCACTGTGAGCAGACAACGGTCATGGAGATGCCACGAAAGGGTGAGAGAAATTGGCTGTGAAGGCCAGCGTGGAGCTGAGACCACGTGGGTCAGAACGCGTGGGACCCAAGGGGAGCGCCGTCGGCAGGTGTAGGACGGGAGGAGGGACGCTGTTTGGATTTGGGGTGCTCGTCTGTGGCGTTGGCGGGAAGACAGACAGCTCAGCAGCACCGAGGGCAGGCAAAGGAAGTCCCAGCCAGGAGGCCCCGACGTGTTGCTCCCTGACCGCCGTAAGGCCATGCAGCACTTGGCATGCGGCATGCTGTGGGGCTGGGCTGGGTCCTGGCTGGCCGAGGTGCCGTGGCCACAGACCGGGGACCTGGCTTGGGGAGGAGTAGCCCAGCAGCGGCTCCGTTTGTGGGCAACACTCACAGGACAGCCCGGTGCTGTGTCCGACCGTCCCCTCGCCTGTGCTACAGCTTCCTCTTCCATCCGTCTGGAAGCATGGGGCCCCTGAAAGGAGCGGTCAGGGCCTCTGGCCTGTCCCCTTCCTGAGTCAGACCCCGGGCCCTTGCTGAGGACGTGGCGTGAGAACACACAGCAACTCCAGAAATGCCAGGGCGGGAGGGCTCCAGGACCCAACTGGGAGCCTGGCCTCAGAGTCCGGCTCCATGCGGGGCCTCTGGCCCTCCCCTCTGCCCCTCTCCCCCACTGCAGTCAGGCACCCTGGCTCCCGCATGGTGACAGGCAGCCGTGACATGCAAAGGTCACTGCCAGCCCCACTCGCACAAGTTAATTAGAGACAAGTGGTCTGACCGCCCCGGAAGGCTAATAGCATTTAAAGAATATGTATAAAAGGCAGGCGCTGGCACATTTTCAAATTCTCCCGAATACACATCAAAACGTGTTTACTGCCAGAAAAGGGCCAGGGGGTTTTCCATCACCTGAAAGTCTCAGGCTGGTTTCCGTGTGTCCCCGAGGTGGCAACAGCAGGCCTTTAAATGCACCACTTAAAGGCAGACTCACAGGGGTAGGGGATGAGCGGTCTTTCTTCCAGAATATTCTTCGGTTGGGCGGTCTGAACAGGACTCAGAATCCATCTGAGGCATCAACAGCATTCGTGTGGAAACGTTAGGGGCCATTTAGGGAGTGGAAATTCCTCCTGAGTGAGCTTGATGAACTCTTCATAAAAGGAGCATGTTACACGATCCCCAGCAACTGAGGTGTTGAGTCTTTTACTCTCTGCACCTTCTATAAACAACCACCCGAAACTGGGGGCAGGGTCCACCGGAGACGGGAAGGCCAGGCCAGTGGCCAGCGTGGAGCCGGCCCTCCCCACCGCCACTTGGCAGCTGCTGGGACCGGCGGTGGGGTTGTGTGGGGTCTGCAATGTGGGGGGCTCTGAGGGTGAATGTGCCACGATGCCCATATGTGTGTGAGTGTGTGCGCACACACATGTGCCGCCACAGGGACTTGCACACTTCCTGGCATGGAGAGAGAGAAAACGCAGCTTCTGGAGGCCCCCCCTGCCCCGGAGAGCGCGTGGCTGGAGTCCTGCCCTGAACGTGTTCATTAAATATGGATTCAGATTTGCATATGCACGCGCCAACCACCAAGTGGACCAATCCCAGGGCTGCCGTGGAGCCCAGGGCCCTCCCTGACAAGAGGTGACAGTCTCTGTCTCCTGGGACCCCAGTGAAGGTGACAGGCAGTCTATGAACAGGGCTTCACAAGTACCCAGTACTCACAAAGCTCCCGGGGACTGCCTTCCACAGGCACCGGACCGACCAGGGGACGGGACGGCCAGACAGGACAGGGCCAGACCGGCTGTCTCGTGGTCCTGCCAAGACAGTGCCCGCTCGTCCCTAGGGACTCAGGAGCTGTCGTGCGGGAGCGTGCGTGCTGTGCACAGCTAGAGTGGGTTCCTGGGGGCCTGGCTCTCTCGGGGAGCAGATGGGCTCCTGAGCCACAGCTGTGTTTGGTTTCCTAGATTCTTGTAATTTTTAGGGAATTAAACACTAAGGGCAAAACTTTGAAAGTTAGTTGGAGTTACACTAGAAAACAAATGAATGATCTTCTTGAAATGGTGTTAGCATGTGATGTGGAGCGAAGTGCTTGGTCTCAGTTATGTTATCGGTCGTGAGTGGCCTGGAAGGTTCGATGGAACTGTGTGTTTCCAGGCTCACCCTGGAACTGCCCAGGCCGGTCTAGGCTGCAGTGTCTAATGGCGGGAAGGAGTTGGATACATTGTATCAGGTCTCAGCCCCAGCTGGCTCGCAGTGACAGTGAACATGCACTCCCCACTGCTGGGCTCAGCATCCCACACCAGTGCGGGCCTCGGAGCAGGCGGCCCGAGCTAGAAACCAGCTTCCACACCCCGGCACAGTCAGGCCCCTTCTTGGCTGTGTCTCAGGGGGCCATGCGGCTACCCCAGCAGGGAGTTTTCTGTCACATCACGTATCGGTCAGAATGCCCCCATTTTAAAAGGTGATACTTACCCAAAGATATCCTTGCCTTTCCCCGATGATCTGAGGCAGCCATGGCTCCAGGCTGCAGAGCGCCCCCTACCCCAAGGCTCAGAAACTTGATATAATGGGTCAGAGCTCAGTGAAGACGGCTGGTAGCAGAGGCCACTGGCGGTCAGCCTCACGCCGTGACCATCTGTGAGCCATGGAGCCTGCGTGCATCCGGGCAGACCAGCTGCCCACGGCTGCTTGACTGGACCCATGACAGTGACTCCCTTTGCCAGGTCTGGACGAGCGGGAGCAGGGTGAGGAGAGGGAGGCCAGCGTTCGTTAGGAAATGCGTGAGCTGGTCGGTTCAAGCAGCAGCTTTGGACGTGACCTCCAAACTGTTTTTGCCCAGGGCCCCGATATTTTAATGCATTTTCCACGGGGAGAAAAGGGAGGGCCTGGGGCCAGATGCACTCTTCCCCACTCAGCGTGTTGCACGAACACTTTCTACCTTTTCTGTGAACGTTTTCTAAGAAAAAGCGGAGGGAACGTGCACCCTGCTGGGGGGGGGCAGCCTGCTAGGGAACAGCCGACCTCGGTGGGGGCACAGGGTCTCCCCGTGGACACCAGCGGAGGGGTGCGCACCCCATACCTGTCTGTGCGGTTCAGCGTTCCCCCCATCCGGGACGGTGGAGGGCAGAAACCCCAGGACGTCACATGCCAGAGGCTGCTCCCGAAGGCCCGGTGACATCAAGCCCTGAGCTGGGACCTCCGGGAACGGCGATCCTGTCTCTGGGGGACCACTGCTGCCTTTCCCCGGTCTGAGGGCTGATCAATGGCTTTGAGCAACAGTGCTTGCTTCTTTAAAGTGCTGCCTTCCACGTGCCTCACGCAGTCTCACAACCCAGCTTTCTCTCTCTGCTTCTCTGTTGCAGTTTCCTATGGGGCTGATGGCTTTAGGGATTTTCATGCAATAATTCCCAATTCTTTCTCTCGTAAGTATACGCTTCGCTTCTGAAGAGCGGGAATATGTGTGTCCATTTCATGCTCAGGGTCCTCTGTGTGAGTTGAGCTTCATCCTGCATGTTCCCTGCTGCCCCCCCGCATGCTGGCCCAAACGAGGGGCATCCGTGCTGGCCCTTCCGATCATTAAATCACCACCACCACCAGGGGCATCGCTCACACTGTAAAGTGCACCCATGCCCTCTTTGATGTGCAAAACGCATGACGGCGGGAACAGAAGTCACAGGAGGAAGGAGGGATCGTTGCTGTCCTCACGCCACTGAGCAGTTTTGTTATGATCCTGTGGTTTTCTCCTTTTTATTGAGAAGGTGGCGAAACGGCCCGACTTGCCGTCACCATGAAACAGCCCAGCCTGTTCTCCAGACCGCGCTGCCCACCCTGCCGGGCGGGAGAAAGCCACTGTTCATTTCAGAACCGAGAGAAGGCTCGGGGCCTCGCGGGCTGAGCGGCGGGCTCAGTGCTGGGCGCCAGAGACCACTCCCGAGCAGGGCTGTGAAAGCTGAGGCAGATGTTCGTTTCGTCTTTTTTCAGTGTGGAGAGATGGTAGACGGTGCATATCTCTGAGCCACATCCTTGGAGGTGTGTTTTAAGGAATGGAAGGGTGCTGTTTTGACGACGTGCAGATAGCGGGACACTCGAAATGATACGAGTCGGTTGCCGTCTGAGGACTCAGGTCTTCAGAGCTTGTGTCAGTCAGTGCCTTGGTGTGCAACATCGGGAACCAGGGTGTGCCTGTTAATACCCCAACGGGTATGAAAAAGGCTTCTCTGACCGAGAGGCTGCCGGGAACGGATTCTGACACCCGGCCAGCCACAGCTCCCCGGGGCCCACAGCCTTTGTCTGCGTCAGCCCCAGGGAGGCCCCTCTCCTTGCAGCCTCTGTCGGGTCCTCTCCTGCTGGTAAGGTCCTCAGAGAGATCCTTCCCTTGCCCAGGCTCCTTTGGTTCAACCTTTGGACGCTAGCTTGCTCTCCATGCCTGTGGGACATATGTGTACATGTTCATGTGTGTGCACACACATGTGCTTACATGACTATATGAAGCACTAGGGCCCTAGGACAGAGGACTGGTGTCGCCCTGGAGATGAGCCGTCCCACCGGGGACACGTCAGGGAGTCGGGGCCCTTGGGGGTCAGGCGATCCTGCCTCAGACCTGTCTTGTGAGGCCTGGGCACGGGGGGGGGGCGGGGGGGTATAGCATGGGGTCCTGCAGGAGCAGGCGCTTTGGCGAGGGCATCAGTGTGTGAGAAGTGCCCGCCCTGAAATAGGGAGAGTGACACTGGAGCTTCTGGAAGGTGGATGTCGCACATGTCCCTGCACAGCCTGTCTGTGGGCTCAGACGAGTGGGCTCACAGGTGTCCGTGCTTCTCTCTCTTCCTCCCCTCCCCTATGGACCAAGATTGTGAAGGTCACAGGACACAGTAGCTGTTGCCTGGGGGCGGCTCCCATCTCCCCCAAACAGCAACCAAACTGTTCTGGGCCAACATCGCCACCTAGTGGCCAGGGTGGAGAATTGCCCTCACCACCTCTCTTTTCTTCAATATTAAAAACATGACCTGTTTGTCCCGGGTCCCTCCTCTGTCCCAGTGTGTGTCCCTAGTTCCCTGGGGACTTGTAAACCTGCTTATGACTTGTTCTCACACGCTTCCTCTTTTCTCTGTCCCTTCATTCCATTTAAAGGCCTAAAACATTACGTAAGAATTAAAATATCCCCAATCACTCATCTTGACAAGAAAAAGCAGGGGGAATTACATTTAAAATGGTGTTGGTTCCCATACCTGGCTTTACCGACCTTCAAAATGTTTAAAGAATTTGATAAACCTCTTTCAGAGGCAGCATGAAAACACCTGCGTCTCTCCTCACCCTGAATTTTCACGTAATGGCCCTCCTTCCAGATCAACCATAAATATTTTCATTCCATTTGATTTTAACTGCCTAGTCACCTCGGTTGCAGCAGTATTTCTGTCTCCCATTTTCTCATTTAAAATAGTGGGCATTTCAAGCTCCTGTGGCCTAAACTCCCATTACAGTGACGACTTCAGAATAGTGCCTCGATAGAAAATTGTGGCCTGAACACCAGCCATTCACCCTTCATCGAGTATAAAGACACGTTCTCCCAGAGAGGGACACAAAGAGGCAGCATAACACATTTCTGGTGGCGGGGGGCGCACTGCAGGAAGATTCTGGGACCATTTGGGACAGTTTACGATGCTGGGCAGCAGACCAGTCTGGCCTCAGCCTCAGCCCCGCCGACCCTGAGCCCTGGGGATTCTCCAGACCTGTGACAGTGACTTCTGTCTGAGCTGAAGTCCCCCTCCCACTCAGGGGCCTGGGGTCGCTCTGAGCACTGCTGTGTTGCTAATAACATAGACAAACGGTAACAAAAAGATTTCAGCTTTTCCTAAATTCAAACAGTGCCCAGGAAGCAGAGCAGGTGTCGACTCAGGCTTGAAGACATCCTCTCCCAAGGGAAGCCAGGCTTGCTCAGTGATGGAACTGGGCCCCAGGCTGGGCCAGGCTGGGCCAGGGTTGGGGTGAAGGCAGAACAGGTCCCAGCTGGTGCTCTGTGTCAGTCAGCCCAATGCAGCGCCTCGTGGAGGCTGCCAGGTGTCTGCCAGGTGGGGGTGGAGTTACAAACATCCCTGAAGTACGGTCCCTGTTTTCAGGGGCAGTCTGACATTCCACACAGTCGACCGCAGAGCCAGGCATTTCTGGGTCCAAGGAAGTGGTGCAGAGGCACCGGTTGAGGAATTTGGAGCGGAGCCTGGCCAGTCAGTGTGAGCCCTGGTCAGCCTGCCAGACAGCGTCCGTGGGGTGAACCGAAGCATGGCGCCCCGTAGGAATTGGCTTCTACCCCACACTGGCCTCCCCCCACCCACCACAGGCTGTGCTTGCCCTTCTGAAGGAGGCGGGCGACCCCCCCAGTTCGGGGTCTCAGGGCTGCATCTGGGGTTTTCTTTGCTCCTGGCCACCCCACTGCTCGAGCTCACCGTCAGCTAGAACCCAAAAACCCTTTCCAGGCTTCCATAAGAGAAGCCAGGACGCCCCCATCCCAAGCTTGTGTTTAAAAGGTGTGTTTTAACTCAAGTGGACTTTGAATGTGTGTCTGTCAGAGACACGGCCTGCGGTGGCCACTGTCCAAGGCCGATTCAGGTTTCCATCACCTGCAAAAGTCAGGAGCACGCCACCTGTGCCCCCTCCCAGCCGGGCGGGAGGCAGCTTCCACAGCAGCCCCCTCAGCGGGCAGAAAGCACCCCGTCCTCTGGCAGCCGTTGGTGGTCCACACGTGTCCACACAAGGGGAGACCGTCCCCATTTCAGGGAGCATTTACCTGCCCCTGAATGAGACACCCTCAGCAGACGGTGTGGCCCGCTTAGCTGTCACCGACGCCCCTGGTCTTGGTAGCCAGCCTCTCCTTCTGTGGGTCCCCACAGCCCTTTTCTGGAGTAAAAAGGCCCAGAATTGGTCCCCAGAGCGGGAGCAGCTGGTGGCTCTCACACGCTCAGACCCCTGCTGCGAAACGCGCGTGGGCCTTGCCCCCCGTGCCGGTCCCTCATCCATGGCTCCTGGTCTTCGCCAGGAGACCAGGGGTTCCCCTGCATTTTCCCAGGGACCTAGAGCAGGACGGGATCCTGAATCCTCTTCCTCAGGCTGTGCCTCCTCTGGCTTGGGACAGCCCTCCCTGACACGATGCCTGGTGGTCCCCAAAGCTCTGGGGGTGGCTGGCAGTAAGCCCTCACGCCGGCGAGCCCTGCTGCTCACCCAGGCTCTGTCTCAGCTCTCAGACACCGTGCCCACAGCATCGTCTCGAGAAAGTCCCTCCTTCCTGAGCCTCTAGACTCCCAGCTGGAGGACTTCTGTGGTCAGAAGGTGACATGCAGGCTGGCTTTCCTTCACGCTGTCCTTGTCCCCAACCCTGACACAGTGTCACCTGCTCCTCTGCAGCCTCCCTCTGGGAACGCACGTTTCTGGTGTCAGAAACCCAAGCGTCACCCTCTGCTCTGCTAGGCCTCTCGCTGTCCCCAACAACACAGCCTCGGGCATGCCGAGGGGTCACAGACATACCTGTCGTTCTTAAGGACCAAGAGCAAGTGGGTGCTAGGAGCCCTCTGCTGACGGGTGCCTTTGAGAGTCAGGACTTTCTGCGGGGGCCTCTGAAAGCACGAAACAGGGCCAGGTGGACACGGGAGGGGGGCTCCCTAGCTGTCTGTCCGGGGTCCTCTGCTGCCTCCCCCTTAGGGCCCTGGGCTCCCCCCTCACACTGCAGTCGGGGTGTCAGCTCCGCTCTGGGGAACAGGCCGCACCCGCTTACTTGCTGCACTGTGCTCTGGCCTCCGTTGCAAACTGCACGGTGATGACGGGACCTAGTTCCAGGCCCAGAAGTTCACAGTCTCTGAGCTGTGAGGTCGTGCTCCCAGGGCGGACACTGGTGGGCGGGGAGGCTCCAGGGAAAGAATTCACTTCAGCCTGGAAAGGTGCGTGGCACGCACCAGGGAACAGAGACCCCAGGGAGCGCCCGTGCCTCTGGCACAATACCTCCCCGCCAGCTGGCAGCTGTGTGAGGTCAGCAGGAGCTGGGGACACAGGGTCCTTCCGGGCTCTGGGGTCTGGAACACCATTCCAGGGCGTCCACCTGCAGAGACCCCTGTGGAATGCCGGGGTCTGATGGGAAGACCTGCCCCTCCCTCCAGGCTCTCGAAGTGCACGTGGCCCTTTTACTGTGGCCCATGTCCCTGCTGATTCGTCCCCTTCATTCATTTGTCTGTGAGCCTCCTCTCCAAAGGGCTGCTGGGAAAACCCAGGTGGGAGAGCACCGTTAACTAAGCTGATTAAGACAGCGGGTGAGCACACACCTGAGTCCCCTGGGGGACTCAGGACAATGTGGAACACTGACCGCCACCCAGAGATGCTGGCTCGGGGTGTCTGGGGTGGACCCCAGAACTTGCTGTTCTAACCAGTTCTCAGGTGATGTGGGTGTGGCTGGTCCAGGGATCCAACCTGGAGACCCACCGGCTCCAGACACCCATCAGAGCCTGGGCGCACATCACCACCGTGGTTTGCCGGCCTGCTCTGACTCAGGTGTAGGGACTGAGGCAGGGGGTGGTTTCCACGGTAACGTGTCTCAGAAGGGCACAAACAAAACGCCTCGTTTCCTTTGCCGAGAAGAATGCATGAATGATGTGCACCTTGACCCTGAATGTGACGTAAGGCGAATGGTGGTTACTGTGTTTGTCAGCACCAGCCCGTGGCCCCCGTGTGCTTGGCTTTGCCATGAAAAACCAGCCTCCGTCTCCCAAGTTCACAACCACCGCCACAGGGCCCCTGGAGCGAAGCCGAGCTCACGGCTGTGGGTCAGCACCCAGCTCTTGTGGCCCTCGTGAAATGAAAGGGGTTGGAGTGACCACATACCGAAGAAACAAGCCAAGTCTTCCAGGGACCTGTGGTCAGGAGTTTACGCCCGCATTTGCCGGGCTTGGTCCCCACGTTTGTCACTCTGTGACTCAGGGAAGGGATAGCAGTTCCTCATGCTCAATGGCCACCCACAGGGGACCCTGCCAGACAAGGTCACAGCTGCAGAGGAGCTGACAGGGTGGTCCATCCCTGTGTGAGGGGCTCACCTGGTTGGGGGGTGCAGGATCCACCTCCAGTGACTGCCAGGTGCCCAAGGCTGTCCCTGCGGAGCCGGAGAACCAAACGTGCTCAGAGCGAGGGCCCCACTCCACAGGAGACGTCGGGGACCCTGCCATAGGCCCTCGGGGCCGGGGCTGCTGTCGCCACAGAGAAGCTCTTTGGCGGAGCCCGGGCTGCCGCGGGTGTGTGCTGCTGTGCTCTGTCCCCTGCGATGACACTGAGTGGCCGCTGTGTTGTGTCTTTCAGCCAGTAATGTTAAAGTAGAGACTCAGAGTGACGAAGAGAATGGGCGTGCCTGTGAGGTGGATGGGGAAGCTTGTGCCCAGGACTTGCGCGTGCTCGGTGCGGCGGGCGAGGACGTGGCTGGCTCCCACAGTGGCCCCGGCGGCAGAGCCGTGTCAGGAGCTGGAGGCATCCGCCTGCCTAACGGCAAACTGAAGTGTGATGTCTGTGGGATCGTGTGCATCGGCCCCAATGTGCTCATGGTCCACAAGAGGAGCCACACGGGTAAGGCCTGGCGGGGGGCAGGCGGGCGCGGCGCGCGGACATCCCAGCGGCGCGACGCATGGGTGGGCGGAGCCATGGGGGTTTCGGGGCGTGCGGGGCGTGCGGGGCATGCGTCCTTCTCCCGGGGCTTCCGATGGGACCGGTTCGACCCTGGACATTGGAGCAACAAGCAGAACGCTTAATAGCCTCAGATGCGAGTGCTGGGGGTGGGGGGTGGCAGGGGTTGCTCCCTCTGAGCCAGGGGGGCGGCGGGCACCGTCAGGGTGCACAGGGCACATGGTTCAAAACCAAACGAAAGCATGAGCACAGCAAAACGCACGCCTCATGCTATCCACGGAGAAACTAGAGTCCGTGAGCCTGTTTTCCATGCGGATGAGAAGGGCCAGGCCCTCAGAAAGGCTAGCAAATGGTGACACACCCACAAAGGGCATCTTTCAGAAAGAGTCCCAGTCAGGTGTCAGGCACTGTGGGCAAGATCAGAGTCACAAGTTTGTGAATTCAAAATCGGTGAAGACTTTCATACCCGAACCCCATCTGTCAGAGCCAGTAGGAGGATAAGACAGTATAGTACCCCGTGTCTAAAACCCGAGGGGTGAGGAGAGTCTGGTGCCCAGTCACTGTGCCCACACTCACATGGGGGTGGGGCGGGTGAGGCCCTATCCTGCCCCCTCCATGTGCCCAGCTTGAGGTCCGGGGATCGACCAGGAACATATTTTCCACCAGAACTGCCTGGTCACCTCTCACAGCCCTGGAGAATCTTCAGAAAACCGTGTTCATGGGGTGCATGTATGTACAAGTGGGCTCACCCCGTGTTCTGAATTCAGCAGAAACACTATTCTCCTGCCATAGAGGTGAGGGAGACAGTGCATTCCCCCACCGTAGCGGCCACTGGACATTTGGACGTGATGCGTAGAAGCCCTGAGTCACTGTGGCCCCAGAGAGGCATTGGTGGTCATCCTGGTGCCAGCGTCTGCCAGCACCATACGTAGGAGGAGGGACAGTCACGTGGGTGGACACCAAACCATAGAGACACAGCGGATTCCCGTGGGATTCCCGGGAGGGAGGGAGCCCCAGGCAAGTCCAGAAAGTTCAGGGACACCAGGAGCGAAGCCAGAGTTCGGGAGAGTCATCAGGCAGCAGAGCCAGGGTCGGGCACAGCAGATTGCTCTGGCGTTGCGATGTTTCTGTTGGAATCGGGGCCACTTCTGACAGGAGGACTCCCTTTTGTTTTCCCTCTGGGGAAAAATGGAAAGTGCATTTCTTTTCAACAAGCATTCCCTTTCTGTGAAAACTTGTTTTCTGAAATGGAGCAAACTGCTTTTCCTGATGCGCCACTTACTCCTGAAATTATCCCGCTCCCCGCCCCGGCGGCCGAGAGAGGGACAGAGCCCAGCGAAGGCGGGTCTCTGCCGGAGGGGCACTCGGCAGGGGCACTGGTAGGACATGCATCTGCCGACCCTGCGCTCCTGGAGAGCCGCAGCCAGCACAGCTGAATCGCCCTCCTGAGTGCACAGTCCCTCCGACACAGATCTGAGAGACGACCGAACCCTGGCATGCTCGGTTGCCAAACTGGAAGGGCGCCTGACCCCGTGGCAGAATAACTGTGAGGAAGAAAACTGCGGGGGGCAGACACCTCAAGTGCACAGCCACCCTGCCCACCTGTCCCCGCAGGTAGCAGTGCAGGTTGAGAGCCAGTCGCCCACACTCCTGCCCTCCGTTTGCAGAACCAGAAATCCCAGGAGCAGGCGATACCAGCCAGCAGTGTTAGCACTCCTGCCTTGCCCTCTTGGCTTTTTGTTTTTGTTTTTTTGAAAGGCTGAAACAGGGAACTTACAACTGTGTCCAGAAGGCACTGCCCCTTTTGTGATGGATAGAGAGGGTCTCAGGCAGCTGTGGGGTCACCTGGGCCAAGTTGGTCTGACTACGTAGGTGTGCTAGAGAGTGTCCACATTTCTGGGTCCTGAGTAGAATGTGCTGGAAAAGGCATCATTGGTCCTGCCCTGAATCCTGCAAGTTTAAACCTTGCTAGAATAACACTGCTCCAGCGTAAAGACCATGGGAGACCCACAGGGGGTTCCGTGAAAAGGCAGAGTCTGGTTCGTCCCGGAGAGCGCCTGGATGCTGGGCCGGGAGCCTGAGCATCTGTCTGCAGATGGCAGTTGAGGACCGGACAGTGAATGTGACATTTCAGGGGGCCCTTCCTCTGGGACCCTAGGAACAACCAAAGTCACTCCCGTCCCCCAAGGAGCGAGGACCTGCCCCTGGCCCTGCCCCACCCCGTGACGAGCGAGTCAGATGCCCAAGTCGAGTGCCTGGGATCGCTTTCCCGAGTGACTGTCACTCCCACGGGCCAGCCCCCGCCTGGGAGTCCACCCTGCTGTGCAGCTTAGTGCCTGTTCCAAGGGCTTGTAGAGACCTTCACTTCCCTCGTGTGCAGCTCAGCCTCACTATTTTCACACCCATGTGAGAGGAGTGGCTCCTTCCACCACGTTGGGTGCAACCGGAGGGCGGGGTGCCTGGGAGAGACACAACGCAGGGCAGCCCCCCTCCCCGGCGGTGTGCAGTGTGGCTGGTGTAAACGGTGGGCTTTGAACAATAAAGACCTAAAAAGCACCTGAATTAGGGCAACTGCGCAGCCCGTACCCACCCAGCTCCCACCTGGAGGCGGCCAGGCCCGTTGCTGAGTCTCGCCAGCACAGCACCGGCCGCACACTGCTCCCAGGCTCAGCCAGCAGGCCCCACTCGGGCCCTGAGGTCCAGGTGACTTTCTTAAATTCTCCCTTCTCTGACGGACCCACAGAAACCCATGACAGGGCAGCCAAGGAGACTTTCTTTTCCCCCCAGTTCAGTGACGAAAGGCTCAAACATTCTCACAGAGCTGCTGGGACTGAAAACTAGATTGGGAATGCAGGATATTAAAGTCCTCGTCCCAGTTAAATGGAAGGAACTACAACCCCAGAGAAGCCTGAATTTGCTTAACGACCATGAGCAAGACCTGTGGGAGGGCAAGTGGCAGACCTTGGCCTACAGAGGGGCTCATGGACACATGGTCCATGCCCTGCGCCGGCTCCAGCGTCCGGCTCCTTGGCCGCTGACCCCTGGGGAGGGACGGGACATGAGTCCAGTTCCCTGAGTTGTCCCTTCAGGGTGAGCTCTGCCTGAGGCCCACGCCTGCGTTGTGAGTTCACGCCCACCCACACCACTGGGACAAGGAGACTCCTGGGAAAGCTGCAGGCGGGAGGGAGGCCCCGGGCACAGCGGGGTTCCTGGAACCGGTGACTCAAACTGGAAGCCAGATTTCACTCTTCAAGAAACGGCTGCCTTTCCTCTTCTCTTTCCTGTCCTGTTCTGTGGAAGCGGGACACAGCTCCCAAGGCCTGGCCTTGCTGACCCCGCAAGACCCTGGCTCACCCGCAGGGTCCAGCCTGCAGCCCCAGGAGCCCCCACACCTCGTCCACGGGGAGGGACTCTAGCTTTGGGACACACACACATCACAGACAGGTCCTGCATCCTTATCACAGCATTGCGTGGCAGGGGGCCCCTCAACTGTCTGTCTTTCCAGGACCCCAGCCTGGGTGTCCCAGCACACAGGGCCCTTTCCCCTCCTTAGCATCTGACACACACCTTCACGCACGCACGTGTGGGCAGGGCCCAGAGGTGCTTCTGGTAGAAGGTGAATGGTCCCTCTGCCGGGAGCTCCCCGGGGCTGCCTGGCCAGCAGCAGGACTCGGGAAAGTGGAGGCTCAGCTTCAGTCAGACAACCACCGGCTCCCACCAGTGGGGCGCACACCCTTCCTCGGCCTGGCGAGGTCCAGGCCGGGTGGAGGCTTGGGTGGGCGCCAGTGCGGCCCGGTCAGTGCCGGGTCCCTCAGATAGGTCTGCGTCTGAGCGCCGTGGTCGGCCAGCGCCTGCGTCCAGAGCGCGGCCTCTCTCTCGCCCCCTTAACAGCAGAGGGGGTGAGGACGACGCCACGCAGGCGCCGATTCGAGAGGACCAGAGGGGCTGCCACGGAGTCACTCCTGACAGTGGCATCTCGTTTGCCAACATCGTGTGAAGCCACTGGGGAGCTTGGGAAACACGCGTTTTCACATGTTCTAGTTTCCCGAGGAAGAAAAGTGCCCCTAGGAAGTGTGTTCCTACGGCGTCTCAGTAGCAGTGGCCGTGTCCCGTAGAGCAGTTCTGCAGAACAACAAGGCACTCGTTTGTGAGAGAGCCGTCATAGCTCCTCGCGCGTGACCAAGGCCTCACTCTCGAAAGCGCGTGGCACACGTCGCAGCCACGGACCTGGGCCCCCAGCATGGGGCTGCCCCCGGGCATCTTTCTCACACACGTGGCCCGCGTGGCCCTCGGACGAGAGGGTCGCCCCCCTGCCGGCACCACCTGAGAGAGAGCTCCTAGGGACAGCCCAATCACATCTTAGACCCCCTGCGGGGAAACTGTCCCCTGTCTCCCGGGGACAGGAGCCTGATGTTCCAGGGTTTGCGAGGGAGGCAGGGGGACGGGGGGCTCTCGGGACACTGTGGAGTTTCCTCTGGCATCCTCCCTTCTCGTTCCGCTGGCCTCTCTCCGTCTCTCTCTCCCTCCAGATCCGCCTGTGTAGGGACAGACAGGTAATGGAGAAGAAATTGAAAGGAAATACAGGGAGATGTAAATGAAAAGAAGTTATTATAACTGTTATAATGAACTGCCTTTCATTTAAATATAAGAATGTAACGCTGAAATGAACTTGTGATCCTGAAATGCATTTTTAATGAGTTTCCTTTTTATTTTGCTGCTTCAGTGGCATATTTTAAAGACCCTTTGAAAAAAGCCACATTAAAAAACCCACCAAATGCCACAACACGCAAAATTGGATATTGGTTTATTCCAAAACTGCTGATCAGGAAGAGTGGCTCTTCATCACAAAATGTTGCAGTCACTTTATTTAAATGAGTTTGAATTTGCATTGTGATGTGCCGCTCTGATTTAGGGGAAAAAATTAGATTTTCAGATCAAATTGACCCAGGCAGTGAAGCG
Organism: Tonatia bakeri; assembly: GCA_004024845.1. Lineage (NCBI taxonomy): Eukaryota > Metazoa > Chordata > Mammalia > Chiroptera > Phyllostomidae > Tonatia > Tonatia bakeri. The sequence continues at coordinate 132,178 of PVIA01003681.1, read as the reverse complement.
TTAAGAAGCTGGCAGGTTGCGTCTGAAAGCCTCATGTTTGATCAAAGCTGCCGCCGGTGGGAGTCGCCGGCCCCGTGGGAGAGCGCCGTGTGGCCCGCGTGCCCCCCGGGCCCCCGGCCGCCGTCCAAGCTCACGGCCCCCTGTCTCCCCGCAGGAGAGCGGCCGTTCCAGTGCAACCAGTGCGGGGCCTCCTTCACGCAGAAGGGCAACCTGCTGAGGCACATCAAGCTGCACTCGGGCGAGAAGCCCTTCAAGTGCCACCTGTGCAACTACGCCTGCCGCCGGCGGGACGCTCTCACAGGGCACCTGCGGACGCACTCCGGTAGGTCCTCTGGGTGCGGGCGGGCATGCGGGGGCCAGAAGGCCGCCCGCGTGGTGCACGGCCAGTCCCCAGGGCGGCCCTGTGTCGGTCGCTGGCCACCCCAAGGATGGCGGCGGCGGCGGCAGGGTCCCCGACTGGCGGGTGAGCCAGAGAGGCAGGGGCCAGGTGGGCGGGAACCTCACACACCAAACCCCACCCTAGCCAGAGCTTTCAAAAGAGGCTGTGAGCCCGACAGGTCAGGTAAGTGGTCTGCAGAAAGGTCTTCCCCACTGCGCTTTTGCGGGCCTCACTTGAGTGCACAGAAAGCTCCCAGGGCCACATCTTCATGCTGCAAGTGGAGCCACACAAGTGACTGGGTTATGCAGAGGATTTTAGGAGCTGTCATTGCAGAGGTGACAAGGGCCCCTGTCCTGAGCGGGTGGACGCTGTCACCGAGGGCATGCTGCCCCCCCAACTGGCCCCAGCACAATTCCTTCCCCCCAGAACCAGGCCCGCCTCCTCCGGAGGCCAGTTAGCAGATTTGGCTAGACACACCCCAGAGAATCCACGTCCTCCCTCTCCCACCCCTGCGTGGGTCAGATCGTCCGCCTCCTTGGGAGTCTTCCTTGCTCTTTTTCGTCATCCAGTGGCCCGTGACCTCAGAGGCCCAAACAGGAGGGCTGTAGCCATGCGGGGGCCCTTGGTGGGAGGGGGCAATCCCGCCCCCAGTGGAGCTGTCCATCCAAACCATCCCCTGTCGGGGACGTGCTCAACCAGGGCACTGGGGATGGGAAGGGGCTTCAGACCAGCACCCCCTGTGCAGGGACACTGTGTGCGTGGGGGTTTCCTGGGCTCGGGACAGGTCCTTCCCAAACTCGATGAGTGTGATGAGGGTCAGACGTCAGAGGTCACGTGCTGTGTTCATTTCTTAGTCTCCCATGTGCAGAGCCCCTCAGGGACCTCATTCTCCAGCAGAGGAGACAAGTGCAAAGTGGCAAAGCACCAGTGTCCCCCCTGGGCTGTGACACTATGTCTGAGGGGCAGCGGGAGCTCAGAGAGGGGACAGTCCATCTTCGGGATGAGAGGCACCAGGAAAGACTCCTGCAGGAAAGGGCTGGAGTCCAGGCTGAGAGGCGGGTGTCTGAGGTTGCCCTTCAAAGACGTGCAAACTGAATGCATGGTTCTGTGATTGGCCCCAGAAAGGGGCACGGGCCACATTTTAGCAAATGCAGAACTGCCATTCTCCTGTAGGAGCCAGGGTGTGAGAATGGCTGGGGGGTGGAGCCCCAGTGTCTAGCCAGGCCATTGCTCCTCTGCCCTGACCCCCTTCCTGGTAGTCAGTACGGAGGAGGCTCCCAAAACACTCCTCACTGTGAGCCGTGATGATTGGGGTCAGGGTCTTCACACCCGAGGAAGGGGCCACACAGAGCTGAGGAGTCCATCCTTCCTGTGGAGCGGGTGGGTCAGAGAGGGTGACTGGGAGGCCAAGGCCACCACCTCCCATCGGAGACAGGGCACGTGCTAAAGCCTGGGGAGGCCATTGCTGCAGGTGGCAGGGAGAACGGGCTCCCCTGGGGAGTGGGACTGTGACAACGTGACTGAGCATTTTTAAGTGTTTCCACGTGCCGATGACGAGGGGCGTGCGTGGTCCCACGCAGAGGTGAAGGTGCGTGAGGAGCTGGATGCAGGCTTCGGGCGTGACGATTGGTGGTCTGCGTGCCATGCCAGCAGGGCCTGGGGGTGGAGAGGCTGGGCAGGCGTCACTTCTAAGGTGTCAAGTGGACGTCAGTGCCTGTGACAGTAACAGGGCTGGCAGAAAGCACAGCTGCCCGCGTGGGCTGGCCCTCAGCTGAGCACCAGCCGCACCGTCCCCGCATCCCCGGGGCACAGGGATGTGCCCCAGAAACCTCTCCCGCGAGTCAACCTCAGAACTCAGAAGGAAGCCGCTCTCTCCGCTTCCCCGCTGTGACGTCAGGACTGTCCGCCTCCACGTGCCAGGCCGCTGAGGCCGCACGCCTGCTGGCTCTCTCCCTGCGGGACCTGGTGCTGTCCCGCTCGTACCTAGGGAATGCTCTGTGGCACTGGCAGGCCCTGGACGGTGCGTTCCTATCAGCGGGCCCACCGCTGAGCAAGCCGGTCATCCTGTCGGGGGAAAGCCGCCTCAGGCCCAGGGCTGCTGGTGGTTCTGACGCCTGAAGGGGCCACGGACACAGCTCTCAGCAAAAATGGTTCTGGTTTTACGAGAAGACTGCGGCACCAAGAGACGAAGGCTGCAGCCTGTGCCTGCCCACCCAAACGTGGCCGCTCTCCGGCCCGCTGTGACAGGGCCGCTCTCTGTCCCCCAGAATCACAGTGCAGCTCGCAGCTTTCCTGACAACTGGGGCAGACTGAGGAGGCTGCCGAGGCTGAGCCATCAGTGGTGTTGTGACTGGAATCGTCCCGCGCTGATAACAAGAGAGGCGGGGCGGGGGGGCGTGTGGCAGGACGGGAGGGACCCCTCCCGTCTTTACTGCTGTCTTTGGGCTCGGCACGCCGAGCCGGAGACCTTCACCCAGAAGAACGTGGGGCGATGCTCCGAGACGGGCTGTGCGTCTGTCGTCACTGCGAGCACATTTCTCAGGTCCCAGAGTTAACATCGACCTCGTGCTCAGAGACGCGGACTCTCAGACACCGGGCCACTGACACAGGAAGCTGCCAGAGCTCCAGCTTGTTCAGGGAAGGACACGGAGAGGTTACCTGTGTCCTTTCCATTGTTAAAGGCAGCACTCCATAGAACACACCATTTTAGGCGACATCGTATGTGTCGACGTTATTTCCCTGGTGTTAGGGTTACAACACCTTTTCCAAATAAAGACCCTTTTATTCCTTCATTACGGTAAATATTCCAGAACCTAAATTTTGAGGGGTTTTTTTGGTCTTAGTCTTCTTAAATGATAGCTTCTATCCACCTAAGGAAGAGATCTACCCAATACAAGCTTTGGTCAAACTGTTTTATCCAGTATGCCTATTTGGATGGTATTGATTTTTATATAATAATTTCAAGGATGTGAAACCTAATATTCTGGGAAGGAAGATGATTCTGGTCTTAGGACAGAAATTTGTACTCTTTATGTGACTAGCTGAAGACACTTACCCACCTCATGCCTTGCAATGCTGTGCATGAAAGTCTGGAAACCAGCCGCCCCGTGAAGGTTCTCCCTTTGCCGCAACACCCCTGACATGCAGGAAGAACCAAGGTCGCTGTCCAGAGCTGGGCTACTCCGTGCAGCAGACGCCAGCCATGCCTGGCATTTGGATCTGAATCAAATCCATGAAACAAATGATCTCTCGGTGACTACTCCGCAACCTCAGGCAGCCGGTGGCCACCGTGCCGAGAACCGGCCACAGACAGTGTGCTGCTGTGGTCCGTACGTAGGTCCTTAGGGAGTCCTGCTGGACGAGGTTCTTCTAGAAAAAGCATGCGTTTGGGAAAACAAAGGTTCATTTCATGGAAGATATTTCTCTTGACGGTGTCTTAGAGACTCAGATTACCCAGCGTGCACCCTGGGAGGGAACTGACTTTGGTTGCATGAGGCTCTGGCCCCAGTGGATACAGGGGCAGGAGTCCAACCGTACAAGCGAATCTGACCGTTATCCAGCCGATACACGCCCTTCCTCCCACCTCTGCCCAGGGGGCCCCTCAGCATCGTGGCACCACGGAGGTGCATGCCCTGCTGTTACAGGACACGTGTCGGCAACTGGAGCCGGCTGGAGAGGCCTGGGGGTCAGCAGAGGGGACCAGTTAGGATGGAACCAGACCCACAGCGGGTCTCGGGGCAGTTAAGGAACCCCCTCGGCCTTCCCGTTTTTACTGGGCCGTGCACTTTTCGACCAAGCACACGGTGCTTTGAGCTCTCCTGAGCAGAGTATCTTTCAGCTTTTCGGGAATGTCTGTTGCAACCCCCACCCGTAAGGCCGGCGTCTAACTGGGGACTTGAACTCCATTCTGTTTTCTGCAGTGGGCAAGCCTCACAAATGTGGATACTGTGGCCGAAGCTACAAACAGCGAAGCTCTTTAGAGGAGCATAAAGAGCGCTGCCACAACTACTTGCAAACCATGGGCCTCCCAGGCACGCTGTACCCAGGTAAGCGCCACAGCAGCTCGCGGGGGCCAGACCCCGGCCCGGACCCGCCCGCCCGCCTGCCGGGGCCCGGTGACCTCCCCACGCACGCCCACTCAGCATGTATGCCCATCTCACCGGAAGGAGCTGGACCTTAAACCCCTCCCTCTGCTAAGATGCTAGGGACCTTGACGTTTGTTTTTGTTTGTTTGTTTGCTTTGGTAATTTTTTAAACCTGGAGTACTGATTGCTTCTTTGCGCCCAGTAACCAAGACAAGATGTGAACTCTTGTTTGAAAACACGATTTTCATGAAGTTTTTCTGATAAGAGCTTCCAGGCTGTTTTCAGTGCTGGCCAGTGGCACCAGCCTGGAAAAAGGGAGCAAGCCCTGGCAGTCGACAGCAGGGCCACTGTCCCCGGATTCGGGGACCGGCCCCTGATCCTCATGAGCTCAATGCTTCACACTGGGCTGCATCTTGAGAGTGTACTTGGCTCCTGTCTTGAACGATCTGAAGGAAAAGATGTGGGGGACACCGGCCCAGGGGCTGCGTTTACTCGGGGGGCCGGTGGTGCTAGCAAGTCACCTTCCTGTCTTGTTAAGGCAGAAGAAATTTCTGAGTAGATCACCTGCAGGTGCCTCTTCCCAAACACGACTGACTGAGTGAGCAGGACCGTTGGGAAAACAGGCCCCGGCCCGAGGGGAGCCTCCAGGTTAGTGGCTAGGGCCTGAGGAAGCCTCCTGCGGCTCTCCGACGTCACTGGCTGTCTCGTCAAGGAAATCCACTAGGGGGCAGATATTTTTTTCAACTTAAATTTTCTTTGATTATTGTATCTTTTTGTCGTGGTAAAACAAACGTAAAATTCAGTGTGTGACCATTTCTCCGTGTGCAGCTCAGCGGCACTAGCACGTGTGGGGACGCGCAGGTCATCAGAGGCAGAGGAGAGTTGGGGAGGAGGGGTCAGCTGCGGGGGAGAGTCACGTGTCCTGGCCTGGAGAGGCCGCACATGATGTTACGGGGCACCCGAGGTCCTGGCACTGTCCCTGGCCCACCAGCCCTCGCTCGGGCTGGCGGCTGCCGTGTCTGGGCCTCACTCTTCTCCCCTGTAGAATGGGGAGAGTCCGTGGAATGGCGTGTAGCTTCCTTCAGGGTCTGAGGCAGAGCTCCAGAGTGGAAAGGCATTGTGGGTCCGTGGAAGAAGGAAGCCAGGTATTAAAAGCAGTGACTATCGTGTCACAGTCACTGATTTCTGGCCAGACCCCGAGGTGGCGGACGAGGGGCGAGAAGACGGTTTCCACTCCTTTACAATAAAATACAAGCACCCAGATACTATATTCTCTGTAAAAACTACGTTAGCGGGTCTCAGGAATAAGTACTGCTCATTTGCCTTTAAATAGCCGTGTGTCTACTCAGCAACCACTCACCAGGGACGTAGGAGCCGCAGAGCCAGCCCCATTAAATGGGACAGCGCGTTTCCCCGTGACAGTCTGCACACGGGGCCGAGGGACAAAGCAGATGAGGCAGGTGCAGAGGGTCCCCAGGACTGAAGGACAGTGGCAGCTTCCCACTTGGGACCAGTGTGCCCCCGAGACCCCTCTTTAGTGGGTCTGCCCGGCCCCCCGCTGGGAAAAGCAGGAGAGGAGGAAGGGGTGTGAGCGAGGGGTGGGCATCCAAGGCCCGACACCCAGCTCCCGTCTCTCAGTGACGTCACGGAGCGTCTGTCAGCAGCAAATGTGCTCACGGCCCCCTGGGCCCCGAGTCGGTTCAGCCCTGACCTCCAGGTCGTGTTCCTTATGACCTTCAGCGCTCACGGTGTCTGGGTCCCCCAGTGGGGCTTCTCACCCGGTCGGCGCAGGTGGTAGGGGCTCTGAAGCCACAGAGGCACGTGAGTGCAAGTCCGCCTGAAGGACGTCCGGGATCTGAGGGCAGGCGGGGGCTGCAGTGGGGGTTCCCAGCCTCTTGGCTTTGCCACACTCTCCCCTGTTCTTCCCATGCCCCAGACAGCAGCACCTACCCCAGCGCTCAGGTGGACCCCATCCCCCTTAGCTGGGGGCCATTCTCTGGATTAGGTACAAACAGAACCTAGCTTACAGGATGTAGGAGAGATTAATTTTCCTCACTATAGTGTCCTTATGGAAAAAGCATTTTGGTCATCTATAATAGTTTCTTAATGTCTCTACAAAACACATAAGCTTCACTTGAGCCTTAGGTGAGCAGATGGTGTCACAGGTCCTTAGCAGGAAATCCAGCAAAGGACCGAGTGGCCAGGAGCTGGGGCTGGGGGTCACTTGTCCTCATCACTGGGAACTCTGAGGGTCTGGCCCGCAGGAGCCCACAGCCTGGCAGAGAGGGAACCCCGCTGGGACCACAGCTCCCTGCTCTCACAGAAGGGCGGACGCTGAGGGAAACCTGTTCGCTCCACAGGGCCAAGTGTGGCCGGCAACAATGACCTTCACAGGTCTTGTGTGCACCTCTCAGAAATCAGGGTGTTGTTGTTTGTCCATTTAGTAAGAAACTCACTTCTAATGTTCAAAATGACGTACCTGTGATACCGACCAATGTGCAATACACTTTTTTCAAAGTGACCTTCGTAAGGGTGCACTGGAGACAGAAAATAATAGGAAATGGCCTGAGCAGATGGTGTGAGGGACATGAGGGAGAAAGCCAGCATGGCAGAGGAGGAAGAAAGATACCCTGGCAGACGGACAGGGCCAGAGGGCTGAACGCTGCACGGACGTGTCCCTGAACTCGGGTGTGGCTTCACATCAGGTGGCTTTGGACATCCTAGTGGAATCTGGAAACCACGCATCGTGAAGTGTATCTGGGGAAATCAAGGGGGATTGGCAGTTGTCCGAAGGAAGAGCGCTGCCCGGTGCTGTGTTGAGGTGTAGCGGCAGCAGGGCCACTGGTGGAGCGGGCGGGGCTGGGCTGCGGGAGAAACGGATGCAGTTCGCCAGGCCCCGGGGAGAGGTGCATCTGCGGCGGGGTCTGTGAGGGCTGCTCAGGCACCGTGCCGGAGGGATCGATGGTCTGTCTAGAGGGCAGTGGGTTTACATGTGCAGCTCCGTGTACGTGGGGATACGCTTTGGGGAGACGGAATTGTTCCATTTCCAAAACGCCAGTCGTAAAACTAGGTGAGGCCATGCAGGATCCAAAGTTGTGTACTCGGCTATGGGAAGGAAGAGACAGCCTGAGAAAACCAAAGGTGGGCTAGGATGCCTCCCTCATCCACAGCTGCCCTGAGGCCCCTCCGTCCCAGGGGTCCGCGGGCCCCTTTGGTTGTGCTGAGGGTGTGTGTGCATCCGGGGCTGGAGCTCTGGGCTCTCCCTGCGAGGCTGGCATTGGCTGGAGCGCCTGGAGTGCTGCTTCGGCTTCTGGGTTCGCTGAGCCTGGGGTGGGAGTCAGACCCTCCGATCAGCTCTGGCTCTGACAGTTCTCTAGTGCTCGGGGGGGCGGGGGGTGCGCGACCGAGGTAGTGGATTTGGGCGTCTGTGAATAGTTAAGACCACTCTTCACCACTCATCCCATCAGATACGATTAATCACCGTCCACTCCTCGGTGACAGTAACGAGGCTCGGTCTGCAGGTCCTGGGGGCTGACGTGCAGCCCACACCCGTCTTTAGCAGGTGGGTTTCGGCAGCTCTGTCCGCCTGGCGGCGTTGCCACTGGGAAGATTAGAAGTAATCTCTGCCGAGAGCCTGGCTTTTGTAGGCACATCAGAACTGTCAGATTAACGCCGGACGCTGCTGGATCATCCCCCTGTCAGCGTCTCTAAACTGGCCTCTCCGAATGTCTTTGACTGCAGTCATGAAAGAAGAAGCCAACCACAGCGACATGGCGGAAGACCTGTGCAAGACGGCGGCCGAGCGGTCCCTCGTGCTGGACAGACTTGCAAGTAACGTCGCCAAACGTAAGAGCTCTATGCCTCAGAAATTTGTTGGTAAGAGTTCAACGTTTGCTGTCTCTTAAAAACACCCAGGCAGGGGTTGGGGGTGGAGGGGCAGTCTAGGCTCAGGTGGTGATTACATGAGGGTAGGAGAAAGAAAAAACACCCTGGTTTTTAGAAAAAACAAAATTGGGCGAGCTTAACATTTCTCACATACCTTGAAATTCTTTCCGGAGGCCTCAGAAACATGGCAAATTTTCTGCCGGTAGCTTGTCCTAGACATGATGTTGCGGTGGCCCAACACTCGGGGTCTGCCCTGGACCCTCTGTGGGCACTGCTAGGGGCAAGTCAGTGTGCTCAGTGTCATGTGTGTGAGCCCGGCTCAGCCAGGGGCTCCCCACACAGCCCAGGTGCCCCCTGCCTGAGCTGGACATGGTCATTTTCCACTTGAACCTCACACTGCCTCCCACGTGGGCGGCCTCGAAGTGTTAATGGGCAGAATCGCCCAACGCCTGGCCCAGGAGCAGTGCCCAGGGAAAAGGGACACCACCAGGTTGGTTACTGTCACAGGTGACTCTCTACCTGGGGCAGGTGCTTGGAGAGGTACAGTGGAGGGAGACAGCTCATCTCCGGGAACTTGCTGTCCAGTGTAGGCGACAGACAGGGGGACCCAGGGCCATCACCCAGGCCAGACCCCGAAGGGCAGAAGGGAGGGTGGAGGCAGGCACGAGAGTGCAGGCGGCCCTGGCCCGGGCCCACCTAGGTGTCCGTCATGGCCACATACTGATACTGTCACCTCGGTGAAGTGGGGGGCCTCTCCTGGTCTTTGTTTTACTAGTGAGCTCTCTCACGGGGTTTTATGACATAGTAGCAGCAAAGATGTGGACACATTCAGCAGCTGTCAATGTTAATTAAGGTCAGCTGTCATCGCTGGGATGACATAGACAGAGGGCCACGGGGGAGGGTCCCCTCGAGGGAGGGACCAGGGGGGAGGGCCGTGTCTGGGAAGGAGAGTGGGCAGAAGCTGCTGAGGCTGACGGTGAGCTGGTGGGAAGAGCAGAACTGGGCCCAGGGAGGGAGGTGGGGGAGGGGAGCAGACCCCAGACAGACTGAGATGCAGGGAGGAGCTGGGGCTGGCATGGGGCACGTGGGGTGCAAGCACGGTCTGGGTAAGTGGTGTCCCTCCGGGAGGGATGAAAATGGAGTCTCAGTGCCCGCCAGCCAGGGGACTGCGGTGTGGAGTGCCAGGGTGGGCACAGATTCCGTTCATGCACCAGGCAGAGCAGAGTGTGGCGTGTTCCCACGGGACAGCGGTCTGTCCTGGCAGACGGGGACTGCACGGGTGGAAGGGGGGAGGGAGGGGAGGATGGCCCCAGAGGGGAGGGTGCAGGGAGGGAGGCTGCAGAGAGGGGACGGCGGGCCAGCACAGACCTGGGTGATGGGAACCGTGAGTCACTGGTGTGCCAGGTGCAGACGTGACCCAGGCTCTGGAGGAAATCGAGTTCCGTTTTCAGTCTGCAGTTTCCAAGGACTTCTGGGTGTAGAGGCCATGTGAGAGCCGGGCCACGGTGCTGGGAGAGAGCAGGGTCTGACAGGGGCCACGGTTCACGAGGCAGGGGCCCCAGAGGGTGCTGCTGTCTCTCGGGACAGCAGGACAGTGAAAGGGGGCGAGAGGCAGAGGCCCTGTCCCGGGGTTCTAGCCTCCCGTTGCACTGAAAATACGCTTCCTTTGATCAGGCTTTAAAGAGAGGTTTGTGGCAGGTTGGGGGTTGGGGGTGGGGAAGGAAGTTAGAGACGCTTTTGCAAACCGCTGGCTGGAGACACTGTGGGGGAGGTGCCCACGCATGTGAGCTTTTCCAGGCAGCTGTGGGGGAGACCTTGAACTTCCTAAGCAGAGCAGGGGTCAAGTTGCAGTGCAGAAGAGGCTGCCAGTGGGGCTCACGTCTCCCTGGGCCGAGGGGGAGCGGGGCTCACTCCTGTGCGGTTGGGACAGTGGCTGCTGGTGACCAGGGATAGGCAGTGAGGTGACGGGGGGAGCTGGGGGCCACAGGAGACGCTGCCCAGGACTTTGCCGGTGAACATGGGCGGCTAGTGTGAGCTTCTGGAGACTTCTCCCCACATGAGACCATGAGACTGCACAGTGGCCACCCCAATGAGCCACCCTAGGTGTTGTCTTGAGGTTCAGAAGCTTCCGTGTTTGGAAGGAAAAGCCTCGCTCCTCCAGCAGTCGAGGCTGCGCAGGCGGCCAGCTCTGAAGCGGCTGTGCACCCTGCCTGGTGCCCTCTGCCCCAACCGGAGGCTGGCGACTGGTGACCTTCGTCTAAAACAGGGCTGTCCCAGCTCCCAAAGGCTAGGTCGCTGTGATGGGAGTTCAGTGAGCCACTGCCGACCTGTCCCAGCGTCTCCTCCACAACCGAGGAGGAGACGGGTCTCCTAAGTCCCCCCTTAACTTCTAGATGCCACTACATCCTCTGTGCAAACTCAGAAAGAGCGCGTAGGAACGAGCTATCCCCAGGGTGGGGGGAGGGGCAGTCACAGCTCCCCGGCTTGCCCTTGAGCATGTCCCTGGGCTGACCTTGAGCACACCCCTGGGCTCGGTGTGCCCATCTGTGAAGCGGGCCTGAGGCCCCTGCCCCCCTCCCCGCAGCTGTCCCAAGGACCCCAAGGCATGGCCACTGGGGCTGGCAGCACCCCTAACACGAGCAGGCGCCTGAGACACAGGAGTTGACAGTGTTCGTGTTGAATGTTGCTCAGAACGGCGTATATTGTTGCTTAGTGGATATGGGACCTGTGATTTAAATGTTTAAATTAAGCCCTGGCATGAGTGTCAGTAAGTTTTTACTTTGCCGGTCACCCTGCCCACTGCTCTGTGTCATCGAAGACCTCATCCTCTGAGACAGCCAGAGGCTGGGTGGCAGGCAGACCAGCCTCGCCTCGAAGGGATGACGTGGTGGGTTGTGTGGCAGCGCCGGTCACTCCTCTCAGTCTGCTTGGTGGCTGTGGGGAGAGAACTTCTAAAATGCGGAAGAGGAAACAGAAGGAGAAGAGAGCAGCGATCGGTATCCCTGCTGCCCATCGTAACTGTCTTAGCAAGCTTCTCCTAAGAAGTTTACATTTTTTTAATTAAAAAATTCCCTATTGCATTATTAAAATGACACATGGTTAATATAAAGAATTGTAACGCGGAGATGAATATTTTAAAATCGCCACAAAACCCAACATCCAGAAATGACCACCACTAAGAGTGGTTGAGATGGATTCTAAATATCTTTTTATTTTGATAAATAAAATGAATCTGTGAGCAGAGAAGGCGAGGAGTCAGTGAACTGATAAAGTACACACTGTGAAGATTCTGTCAGCTGGCAGATGCTATTTCAAGTGAAAGCATCCCTCTTCTCCGTGTCTTAGCTTTAGGAGGTGAGTGAGAGCAAACCAGCTCGTCCTCAAATAGATATCCTCCCCCCAACACACGGGAAAGATATTCTTCAAGCCTTTCTCTAAGATTAAGAAGATACATTTGGAAAAATATTAAAGCCTTCACACCATGTTTCATTTACTTGCATCGGTGCAGTCCAATGCTTCCCCGTGTGCCGCTACATTGTTACTCTTACCGCCCGCTCCATTCCTTCACACCCCGCCTGGTGATCAGAGTTCTCTTGGATTAGCAGTCCATTAACTCCGTATTTAGAGGAAAGGCTTAGTCCCAGTCCTTTTCCTGCTGTTTCGTTTTCCAGTGTTTTTGTTGTTGTTTTTCAGTAACAGTTGCCATTTCCTATTCCCTGAGTTTCGGGTGTCACCGTTCCTGTCTGTTTCAGTAATGTCTTCATTGGTTGGACTGCACAGCCATGCAACCTTTTCCGAGAAGGTTCCAGGGGTGTGCTACATCCACACTCATAGTGTCTGAGGGTGGCTGCTGGCTGCCTTGCTATCAATACTTGGGGGGCCTGTTGGCTGAGTGTGTGGTGTCAGGTCACCCCATTTGTCCCCCTGAGAACTGAGATCTTCCCACAATTCACGATGATGGTGAAACTTTCACTCTCCCCTAAATGCCTGAAGAGTCCTTTTTCTAACCTCCAAGTTAGACACCCTCGCTTGGATGCGACTTGGTGTTTTACATTCTAAATAAAAATGTCCTGCCATTTAAAAATGGGAATTCCCTTTCTTTTCTTGACTTCTGGGAAATTCTCTCTTACAGAAATGCGTTTTTTGGCTCCATCGACGGTGCTCTCTCTTCAGGGTACCAGTGGCACCACACTGGATAATCATCTGTCTTCCGCATCTGTTAGTATTTCGTGTTCGGTTTCTTTTTCCTAGCAGTCCCGGTGGCCGTGGTGCGTTTCCCCTCTGTGCCGGGGGTTCCAGGCCCAGGTGGCCCCCGCCCCCCGCTGGCCACTCTCGCCCGTGCCCCAGTCCTGCGGGGAGGCCATGTGCCCCTCCTGGGTCCTGAGGCCATGCCTCCTCCTCCTCTCCTGGTCGTTTCCCGCCCTCTCTCAGGGCTTTTCTTCTCTCTTTTTCCTGGGCCCGTGTCACAAAGCGGCCGTGAGCCATTTCCTCTCTTCTCTGAGTCGAGCCCCTCTCCCAGGGCGGCCCCATGGTTTGTTGCTTCCTTTCTCCTGCTGCGCTGTGAGAAAATGTTTTCACCGTCGCCAGCACGCTGCCTTTCATCTTCGTGCTCGCCTCGGGCTGACGTAGACCGATTGATGTCTCGACATCCTTCCCACTGCATCTGAGACGTTTTCTTTCCCGTGAGAGCCATCGGCTTTTCTGAACCTTGAGAGGCGGCCAAGGGCGGGGTGGGGGAGGGAGGTGAGGCGGGTGTCGTGTTTGTGAAGAGACCGTCTCTTGGCTCTGCCGCCCTGGTGCTGAGATGGGGTTCGGTGTCCCCAACTTGCTGGTGCGGCACCACCAGGTGCTGCAGTGTCTTCCACCCCCAAAGGGACACCCTGGCGCTTCGGGCCGTGTCCCTGCATGGAGGACGTCACTCCCGTCGCAGGGGCCAACCCCAAGCCCTTTGGTCCAGTGTCACCTGGTTCGCCCCTGCAGAGGTGTCCACAGTGCTTTCGATCGGACATGGAAAACCACCTCTCTCGTGAAGGCCGCACGGAAACGCAGGCATCAGGGGAATGCTGAGGACTGAGCTGACTCAGACTTCAGGATTTGGGAAGTGAGTCGGCAGCTGCCAAACTCTGCTGTGCACTTTGTGCCAAAGTTTTCTTTCCTGGGTCGTGGACTTGTTAAAATGCGCGTCTCACTGGGACAGGCGCCTTTCCTCACCTGACTGCCCAAGTGGGCTTGGGGGGTTTCCTTTCTGACTCTGAGGAGCGTGAGGAGCGTGGGGGCGGGGAAGTGCTGCGGGCTGTTTCGGCGCACGTTTCTGCCCTGTGTCCACGTGTTGTTGCTGCTGGAGGCCCAAAGCCATGGCTTTCGTGGGTTGCACGGGAGCCCGCCACGCGTGACTTCTGGGAGGAGCGGGAGGATGAGCGGGAGAAGCGTCACTTCTGGTGGGGCTGGGGCTCTCTCACGTTTACTAGAATTGTCCGCAGAGTCCCTCGGCCTTCTCTCTAAGCCAGGATTTGCTGGAGGGACAGACTGGGGCCCGCCCAGAGCTGCTGAATCCCGTTCTGGGGTCAGTGTGACAGGCTGTCAGCACCTCGACCCAAGAACAGAAAAGAGAGCTGTAGTTTCTGTCCCGCTGTCTCACCACTCCTCGGGCCCTGACGGAGAGAGCGGCCCTCCTGGGGGCCAGCTGCCCACGCGGTGCCGAGGGTCCCTGTGGGTTGGGGACTGCAGAGGGTCGGACAGGCCACCAACAGGTGCTCTGCCGGTCACCTGCAGACCCCACGTAACATTAGAACAGGGCCTGTGCCCCTCTGAGCACCGGGAGGGGCAGCCCAGCCGTTGGGTGGTGGACGTCCACCACGAGGCGAGAGAGAAGACTGGCAGAGTGATGGGACATGCCCTGACCATTACCAGTGGTCACAGGTTTCTTAAAGGGAGTCATTAATGAGACTACACTCTGTGGAGGAGCCTGTCCTTCCGTGGCCAAGGCCGAGCAGGAGACCTTGATGTCAGGGTCGCCGTGGGGGGCAGGGGGCAGGGAGGGCGTCTTCCTCTGCCACCGACCCCCACCAGCCACCACCAGTTACAACCTGGGCTCTGGGGACAGCTTTCAGGCGCCCCCCTTTCCCCTATCCCGCCCCAGCCCGGCTCCTTACCTCAGACCCTTCAGGGGCTTCTTCCCATCTCCTCTGGACAAAGCCCCTGCTGGTGCAGCCCTGCCTGCTAGCCCCCCGCTGCCCCCTCACCCGCCCTGTGCCCTGGCTCTGGCCACACCACCCTCACCACCCCCACCAGGATCCAGGCTCCCTGGGGCCCATGCCCTCCTGCCACAGCCACTGTGGGACACAGAGCCCCTCCCCCGGCTGACTGTCCTCTGTCTGCAGCCAGTGACACTGTCCCGGCGAGGCTTCTCCGTCCCCCTGACTTGGGATGGGCTGCAGGACCAAGCTTCAGAGTTTTAGGGTCTGTCCGGCTGTTCGCTCTGTGCCGCTGAGGACGGGGCCATTCCCACCTGCTCCCTCCCTGTCCCCGCTACCCAGTCCGCAGCAGACATTCCCGGAGTGTGTGTTGGAGGGAGGAGGAGACCGAGTGAGGGGTAAAGCGAAAATGTGTCCCCCACTTCCCGGGCCGGTCCTTGCCCCCACCCCCCACCCCCGGAGCATCAGCCTCCCCGAAAGGGAACAAACCCGCAGCCCTTACAGCGATGGCCACCAGAACCGAGGGCTTTCATGCTGAGCTTACAGCCAATGGGGAGGGGGGAGCATAGCTTCGAAGCAATGCGTTTTATTTCTTTACAAAAATGTCCACTCAAGAGCTCAATAAGAAGCCAAAGCTAGACCAGAGTTCAGCTTTCAGTGGGGGCAAGCTCTCCTGCAGACCGAGGTCAGGCTGTGTCTGGCTGGGGCTGGCTGGTGGCACTTGAGGCCTCGCTCCTGCTGGGTCGTGTTCAGAAA
Source organism: Tonatia bakeri (assembly GCA_004024845.1). Taxonomy (NCBI): domain Eukaryota; kingdom Metazoa; phylum Chordata; class Mammalia; order Chiroptera; family Phyllostomidae; genus Tonatia; species Tonatia bakeri. The sequence continues at coordinate 116,879 of PVIA01003681.1, read as the reverse complement.
GGACACGTGAAGGACACACCCTCTTCCCTGTGGCTCCACCCCCTGTCTCTGTGGGCAGGGCCTCGGTGCCACTGGCTGGGGGCAGGCAGAGAGGGGTCAGGGCAGGGATAGGGGATGGCTGTTAAGTCTGAACATCCTCTTGAACCCCAGCCGGAGCCCCTTCAGCTCTGTGCTCTGGATAAGAATGCTATCGGTTCTCATATATTTTGATTCAGTTTTATTCCAGAATATGAAAGCTCTGAATTTGGAATACATTACATAATGTTGTTTTAAATAAATGCATTGCACATTATTAGGAATAACCACACATTTATGTATTTAATTCAATAAATGTATAATACGTTATAAATTATTTAGAACACCATATTGAACGTACATCATTTAAATGCAAAAATTAATTATAATCCTGTTTAATTATATATGAACTTACGTGGAAAAAGGACACAACCCTTGGTTTAGCACATTGGAGTCTGTGTTTTTAAGCTGAGAGGCCCCGTCTGTGCCGCTGGTGCATTCTCTGGCTGGTCCACCTGAGTTCTGTCAAATACCAGCGGTGGGCCAGCTGCAGCGCCAGGTGCCACCGGCAGGAGTACCTCAAGGCCCCCAGGTTGGGAGTGTTCAGACACCCGGGTTGGGGCCCCCCCAGCGCAGATAGCTGTTGCTGCCACCCAGCACGGTCACCCGGCCTCGCTGACAGTCCCCTGCCTCCCACAGGGGACAAGTGCCTGTCGGACGTGCCCTATGACGGCGGCGCCAGCTACGAGAAGGAGAACGAGATGATGCAGACCCACGTGATGGACCAGGCCATCAACAACGCCATCAGCTACCTGGGCGCCGAGTCCCTGCGCCCACTGGTGCAGACGCCCCCGGGTGGCTCCGAGGTGGTCCCGGTCCTCAGCCCGCTGTACCAGCTGCACAAGCCCCACGGGGAGGGCCCCGCGCGGCCCAACCACTCCGCCCAGGACAGCGCCGTGGAGAACCTGCTGTTGCTGTCCAAGGCCAAGTCCCTGTCCTCCGAGCGCGAGGCGTCCCCGAGCAACAGCTGCCAGGACTCCACGGACACGGAGAGCAACACGGAGGAGCACCGGGGCGGCCTCATCTACCTGACCAACCACATCACGCACGCCCGCAACGGCCTGTCCATCAAGGAGGAGGGGCTGCCGGCCTACGATGCGCTGCGGGCCGCAGCCGACGGCCCCCAGGATGCCCTGCGGGTGGTCGGCACAGGCGGCGAGCCCATGAAGGCATACAAGTGCGAGCACTGCCGGGTGCTCTTCCTGGACCATGTCATGTACACCATCCACATGGGCTGCCATGGCTTCCGCGACCCCTTCGAGTGCAACATGTGCGGCTACCACAGCCAGGACCGATATGAGTTCTCCTCCCACATCACACGCGGGGAGCACCGCTTCCACCTGAGCTGAGCCCCCGCCGGCTCCGCTGCCTCCAACGCCCGCCATGGGCACAGAACGGGGACTGTGTGCTTTTCTGTTCTGTTTTCTGTTTTTTATTTTAAAAAGTGGATTAGCTGTCAATTTGATTTCCTTTTGAACACAAGGTTTTTATTGCTAGATACAGGGTTACGATGGCACTCACCCCAGACTGCTACGTTGGAGCCCCCTTCCGTCTTGTTTCTAGAGTGCCCTCCTCCAAACAGTGGGTTGTTTTCAGACAGCATCTTGTTAAAAAAAAAAAAAATGAGAGAGACAGAGAGACAGGGGCAGAGAGAAAGGAAAGAAAAGAAAAGAGAAAAGAGGCCAAAACCTGGACCGAGAGAGCGGGTCACCGTGCGGAGCCAGGATGCACACACCAGGTATGCCTGCCCAGACCCCAGACGCAGTGAACTGCACCTCCCAGGTATGGCCGGGCAGGTGAGCCACTGCAGGTGAGCACCCCTGAGGTGCCCCGACCTAGCAGGGCCTGTGCTGTGGGTTCTCCTGTGCATGGGGGGGGGGGTGTCCGCCAGCACCTGCAGTCGCTGCCAGTAGATGACGGTAGCACCCTGCCCGTTGACAACGAAGCCTTTCTCCAGACGCTGCCTGGCACGTCCTAGTGAGGGACCTCCACTCCAGATGATTCTGGGCCCGCTGAGGGTCTGCGCTGCCCTCCCCAGACGGTGGTGCAGGAGGCGTCTGCCGGTCGGCAGCCTGGAGCCCCAACCATGCCCTCTGCAGTCACTGTAGTGAACTCCGTGGGGCAGTTACTCCCCTGCAGATCATACCTCCTCCGTCGCACTGGAGTCGTGTCGGAAGGACTGAGCCCACACAGAGATGGCTCTTGAGCCAGGGCTTCCTCTGCTCACAGAGCCACGTGGCATTTTGAAACTGGAAATAAACCAGGGGTCAGTGACCCTGAACAATGGACAGAGAGGAGCTGGATTCTTGACAGCTCCAGTTCAACGTCCAGTGACAGAGAAAGGACGCACCAAGCCAGACAAACACGCTGCCAAGAGCCGTCTGAGTTCCACTCGCTGGCCAGCCTGCCCGGCCTCTCTTCCCCCCCCAGCCCACACAGCCGCTGGGCCCACGGCGCCTCCTCGCGCCTGAGACTTCAGGACGGAGCTGAACGGGGCCTGTGTACATAGGGCTTCCGCAGTCTGCTCTCACGCTGCCTCTTCTCGTCGCCTCTCGCAGCCGGTGCCATTGGTATTCACGTGTCTTTGGTTGGAGATTTACATTGTTACACCGCTTTTCCTTGAAACATTGTATTTAAGTGAGGTTGCCTTAAGGGCCCCAGGTAATTAAGTTATGTTTGACGGGTCACACGTTCTCTGTGCCAAAAGCTATCCCCGTTTTCTTCTAGAGGTAAAAGCAGGACTTGGCGTGACATCTCCCTTTCGGTCCCAGAGTGTGTCCTGTCGTGGGGCAGTGCGTGAGCTCAGGGCCGATGCGCCGAGGACGGAGCTGCGCCTGGGTCTCACATGCCTGCACTGTGTTTAAAATAAATGTCAGAGCCTGGGGGGTGTTGCAGGTAGCAGGCCAACCTGCCCATGGCAACAAGCCTCCACCCCTCAGCCTTCCCCTCCTGTCGTCCGTGCTGTCGGTTTTGTTTCCCTCTGTCTGTGCCATTTTCTTCCTTCGTTCCAATCCCACTGTGGCTCTGACAGGTCTGCCCTCCCACTGAGACAAAGTGGGCAGGTGCCAACCCTCCATCTTCCCCATGGCGCCTTGGGTTCCAGCAACGCAGAAGCACCATCTCTCCCTAAATCCATCCCACTGTCATCCACATCAGTGTGTGTTTGTGTTTGTGTTGTATTGTGTTTTGTTTTGTTTTTTACTTTCAAAGGAGCCAAAACCAGCCCCGGCTGGGACGTCTGGTGTGGGGGGTCTCCCTGGAGACTGAAAAGTTGCAGGTCCCATCCCTGGTTGGTGAGCGGACAGGAGGCCACCGATGGATGTGTCCCTGCTCCCCCCCCAGCCGTGTGTGTCTCGATGGCCAGGGTCTAATACACGTTTTTCCAGTCCGTGTGCTCCACCGGTCAGGGCCAGATGTGCCTGTACCTGACACGGCTGCACGTCTGCACCTGGTCCTGTGCAGGCGTGCACAGGAGAGAATGCCACGCGGTTTCCAGTCTGCTTCTGTGGTGGTGTTATTTCTGGCTTGCTGTAAACAAGAAGGGGTACTTGGAGGAATGCCGTGTCTCTTTGGACACTTGTTGAGATGCCTCTTCTGCGGTCATAGAACAAATACACGCAAAAGTATTCTGTCTTCCTGTAGCAGTGGCAAATGGAAACCGTGGGGGATTGGGATGCACCCCACTCTTCTTGTGAAGCTGTTTCTGTACGTGCTGACTCTGACTGACGAGTGTGTGGCTGGTGCGTGAGCACCATGTTTGTGCAAGAATCCCAGAAACTCGCTTCAAAAGAGATAGGCCCGGCCCTTCAGGCCTCCCAGCTCCGGGAGAGTTGCGGACCCTCGACTGTGGGGCCTGGATGACGTGAAGCCAGGTGACTAAACCCAGATGACACACCCCTCACCGTCACTTGCCTTACCGGAATGGACTGTGCCCGTCCGCACGTAGAGAACTTTTTATCCCCCTCCCTTGATCTCTGTGTTCTGTTCCCCGCTCCCTCCCTATAAAAACATCTCCTACAGTGAGAGGAGGGGACGGGCTTTGTGACATGAGTCCCCCATCTTCCAGGGGGCCGGCACCTGAAAATAAACCTTTCCATCAGCACCAGCCTCTCGAGTACTGGTGTTTGAGGCTGCGGGTGGGCGGGTGGCCCTGTGCACGGTCCCACACCCCTCCTGTGAGCCAGATCCCAGAGAGAGTGCCACAGAGCCGTGGCCCCCATGGATTCAGCCCGGGGGGGGGGGGGGGCTTCTGGCACGGCGAGCGCCTGTGTCCACAGCGCTGGAGGTGGGGCTTCCAGGCATGCACTGGAGCGGGGGTGTGGGTGCCAGACAACGAGCCAACTCCCGGCTCTGCACAGGCCCCCTCAGCCAGCGTCACAGAGGGTGGGGACCAATGCAGCGCCCACCCTGTACCCCAGGGTCCTCACATGCAAGCACACACTTCGGGCAGGGCCGGGGCTGCAGGGGGCTGGTCTCCACTCTGCCACACAGGTGTGTGGCTGCCAGCACGCCATGGGTGCAAACCCTCCATCCCTTTTGGAGAAATAGCCAGGCATCGGGGGGCTCAGATCAGGTAGAGAAGGGGAGGGGAGCAAGTCATCAGGGTACAACATACAACCCAAACGATGTACGCGAAGCTTTCCTGAGACCCCTGGAGGCCTCGAAGAGGCCCCCGAAGGCTGATGAAATCAGGAGGAGGCTGAGAAGAGGCCGCCGGCCGAGCCCCTTTGGGGAGCAGCTCCAGGGAGAGGTGGCAAGGGGCTGCCAGAGGCAAGGGTGGGCAGAGGCAGCAGCTACGGGGAGAAGTCAACGGGGTGGAGGAAATGAGGAACCCGCTGCACCCGGGGCCCGGCCTGAGCTGGGACCCGGGACTTCAGAAACGCCAGCTTCCGGGTGGTGTTTTCCTGGAGAGGAAGGTGAAACCTCACTGTGAAGTCCCCTTGCTTTTTCCACTTTGGGGCCTAAGACAGGAACAAGGAGGTGTCCCTGAGCTCTGCCCCCTGCGGCTGCCCTCGGTTGGGGCCCGTGGGTGCCCTGGGGGAGCAGGCTGCCTGTCCCCTCCCTGCTCTGGGAACCCATGCGCCAGGACTGTCCTCCCAAGCAGCAGGGCCCCGCCCGGCCGGCAGATGGGCCACGGGCACCCAGAGAACAGGCAGGACGGAAGCAGATGCGCCTGCCACGGTCCCCACGCACAACGGGGATCCTGCCGCAGATTTGCATAATAAGGATGATTTGGTACCAGAGCCATCCCCTGAAGGGACGGCCTGGATGTCAGTGCAGCTGACAGATTTCACTTCTGCTTTCCCACATGCCATCGGGGTGATGCTGAGCGTGTGAACTGTCCCAGGAGCTTCTGTTTCCCCCTTCCGGAGTGGCCCCTGCCTCCAGCTCCTGCTCCCGGGGCCCTGCTCCCTGCTGCTCCTCACTCTCAGGGATACCGGGGGGCTCCGGGATGCCTGAAGGCCTGCCCGCTATGCCTCCTGGGCCGCATCGCCCCTGGTGACGTGTCGCGCCAGGCTGCGGCTCCTACACCTGTGCGGCTTCCTCTCGGCCACAGTCCCTCCAGCTTCCGGGCTCCTCGCCCACACCCCGACCCACCCCTTGAAGCCTCCCAATTCCTGTTACAAATGGACTTCACCATCCCTGGGGGAAATAACTGTCTGTGGACGTCCGTCCGCTGACACCAGGAGGAAACGGGCTTGTCTGTGAGCCCGGGGTCGTCCCTGGGGCTCCCAGGGGCTGCAAGCCCAGCCCAGGGTGGAAGTTCTCAGACCCCAGCGGGCGTGTGGCCCAGTGGAGGCCTGACTCCAAGCCCGAGCTAGCTGTCCAGTCTCCTCCCAACCTCCTGGTTGGGCCTGACGCCCTCGCCGCACACCACAGCCCGCTGTCCCAGAAAGCCCCCTCGCCTCCCTGGCTTCTGCACGTGCCACAAGGCAAGGCAGAGCTCGGACCCACCTACGTGGCCTCTCCAGCCCAGGTCCCTGCTCTCCCACAGCCCTCGTGCCAGTCTGTGCCGGGCCCTCCTGTGGCCACCAGGTTCCACCGCCCCCACTGGACCATGAAGGTGCACGTCACGCCTCAGTCACCCCTGCAGCAAGCACAGCAGCCAGGACCCTGCAGCTGGGACAGAGCGTGCATCGGAGGGGCAACCCTATGTCCTGGGTTCCTGCCCCGAGCTCTGTCTCTCCCCTTCCTAGGCCAGGACCTGGGCCTCTGGCCACAGCTCTTTCCTCTGAAGGCCCCTCCCCCACCTTCCCACCTGCTCAGGGCCTGGGTGCGCTCCCTGGATGAAGGTGGGCAGCCCCGGGGCATAGGCGCGGACCCCTGGCCTCTCCTGCACCCTCCCGGCGTCCTGGCCCTTGGGCCCTCTCGGGGCTTGTCCTGCGGGAGACGGGCCAGGACGTCCTGGGGAAGCTGCTGAGCCGGAGCAGAGGGGGCTATGAGGTGGTCAAGGCAGGCCAGCCAAGCCACCCCGGCCCACGGGCATCTCTGCAGAACCTGGAGAGATGAAGGCAGGCCGGAGAAGGAGCAGAAATGCTGTCATCCAAAATAGTTGCACTGGAGGAGGTGGAAAGAGTGGGAGATGAAAGTGGGGGAAGGAGAGAGAGAGGAGGAAAGGAAAGATCGACAGACCGGAGCGGAGAACGGAGTGCAGGAGCAAACTTGGTCACCAGTACGACCCCAGCTGTGCGGAGACTCGCTGTGGACGCCGCTGGTCTAAGCACACCGGTGCGGACACAGCCGTCGGCGTGGCCCCGGACGAGGCCAGCTCTCTGTGGTCCACCAGGAAGTCGCCGTAAGTACCGGGCACGCACAGAGTAAAGGCAGAAGGTTGGAGGGATGCCGCGCCGGCTGGCACTTATCACAGAAAGCAGGGCGGCTGACTTCAGACAGAGCAGAGCTCAGGCAAGGGGGGCCACCAGGGGTAGAGAGGGGCGTGTGCGATGGGAAAGGGGTCACATCTCCAAGGAGATGCGGCATCCCTCCCTTGGATGCGCCTAACAACCGAGTGTGGACGTCCGTGGGGTCAGACCCGATAGGACCGCGAGGAGAGATGGTGGATGGGCTGTCACAGCTGGGGCTTCCGCACCCCATCAGGACCCCGTCAGGAACGGGCAGGCCCCGCGAACAGAGTCCGCAAGGACACAGCTGAGCTGTGTGGTGGCGGCAGGTGGCAAGAACACATCAGGCAGAGGGGCAGTGGGAGGACGGGGCTGGGCCCGGACAGGGAGCCGGGAGGGGCTGGCTCTCTGCGTCCCCACTCAGCAGGGGACAGGGGCAGAAAGGGGGCCCTGTCCTGGTCCTGGAGCCGCCAGGCTGGGAGGTGACAGCACAGCCCTTGGAGGAAGGGCGGGGATGGGTGTGAGCATCGATTTCAGGTAGTGAAACTCAGGCCTGGGAAGCACAGGGACATTCTCAAGGTCACCAAGAGTCACCCTTGAGCCACATTTCCTGACGCCCTCACCATAGTGCAGAAAGGGGCATGGGGTGGACGGGCAGCCACTCGCTGCCTCCCCTGAACTGTCACCATGCACCTCAGCTGCGGCAAATGTGGGCCAGCTGCCCGCCGAGAGAGTCCAGCCCGGGTGCCACTGCCCCTTTTCCCTGCCACCAACACAATGTCGCTGTGGGAGGGACAGCCGCCTCGCAGGGCCCACCGCAGCCAGCCTGTCCCTGCTCCAGGAGAAGCACCCTGTGCGTCCCCAGGTGCCGGGGCCCCTGTGTGTTTCTCATGTGGTCCCCTCACCCCATGGGACACGGATGAAGACACAGTCTCAACACGGAGACTCGAGAGATGCCCCTCGTCCTGGGGGTGAAGCCCGGCGGGGGAGGACATGGGACCCTGGCCCAGAGCCCAGGCCCCAGGGACTCGATCGCTGGCTCTGCCGCAGAATGGTTCTCCTGTGAGTTCTTTTGAGGCTTCCAGAATCAGCCTTTCCACAGGAGAGGGGCTGCCGCCTGGAGGTCAAGGCCGTCTGCTGCCAGCAGACCTTGTAGCCATGCTGGGGGCGTGAGTCCCATCCTGCCATGCAGGGGAAGAGAGGCCCCCCTCCCGTTGCGACCCTGCCCCGCCACTGGACAGCAGGCCCAGGCCCTGAGTATCAGTGTGGACCGGGAAACGCAGGCCGCACACCTTCCCCGACAGGCTCTGGCTGGGCCTCGGTGGACACTGCCGTCAGACTGTCTGGGACACGCTGGGAGGCCGGAGAGAAGGAAGAGCGTTCGCTCTTGCTGAGCCGACACCGTGCACCAGACCCCACCCCAGGCCCCATCGGAGCAGGCGCCTGTTCTTCCAGGTGTCGTCTCGTCCGCCAACCAGCATGGAACCCTCAGCTCAGACCAGGCAGGTGACAGCCCCACACCATGCCATGTTCGCAGACCCCAGACACCCAGGGAAACCCCATTTACTGCCACAGAATAAAGGCCGTACGCCCACCGCGTGGAGGCCATGGAACACCTTAGTAACACAGAGAAGACACTGTTTCTCACCTGAAAGAAAACATACTCACTGGGCTAAGGAGCTGCCCTTGTGTTTCCATCAGGTCCCTGAGGCTGAATGCCGACAGGGACCCCTCGCATCCGACAGGAAGGCAGACTTCTTGGTTTGGACTCGGGCCTCTGGCATCACTGGCAGGAACTGTCCAGTCTGTCCGCGTGGGCCGTGTGAACCTGCCGGCAATCCCTGCATGCTGGGGGCTAGGGGAGGATGGCACAGTTTGGGGGGAGAAATAGCAGGATAAGGAAATCTGCAGATGCAAAGTTGGGTGCCCGGGCGTTAATGATGGGCGGCTGCTGATGTGGAAGGAGGGGCAGAGAATTGGGTGGGAAAACATAGCACGCAAAAGGGGCTCAGCCACACTGGTCTCCTCGCTCCATAGGGATTCTGTTCAAAGTCCTGGCCCACGTGTCCATTATGGACACAGCACAGGAGGTCAAGTCCATGTTCTCAGACAAAGTGGCTCAGAAAGAGTTTCCCTCACAGACCCTGTTTACGTCACACAAAACCCATACCCAACCTGAAGATGGAGTGAAGTGTCCCCAGTGGTGACAGTCCCCACGGGTCACAAGGCACATTCATGAAGCCGCATGGGCCACAGGGCCTCGGAAATGCTGACACGCACCCCTCAGGGCAAGCATGTCCGAGCAGGTGGCAGGCACTCGATAAACCTCTGCAGAACAACCACAGCCTCACACTGCAGTGCAGCCCGTTTCTCTGCGGGTCTCACTCGACCTTTCCTCCTGCGGGGAGTTGACGGACAAGAAGGGAGACGTCCATCCTGCCCTGGTCTCTGCGGGGCAGAAAAGTGGATCCCCCACCTCCTCCAGTGCCTTCTTCTGAGGGGGACCAAAGAGAGTGCGTGTGTCATGCCCGGCTTTCTCGTGTGGGACCCCCACCCCTGCACCCAGAGGCAGGAGCCCGCCCCTGCAAAGTCGCATGCAGCCTCCCTCCCAGCAGACGCAGACACGCCATCACCGAACAGGCATTTCTGTGGGTCAGCACTCGGAACAGAGACCCCCATGGCCAGCAGTCCCACCACCAATCCTGAGCCCGAGCTGTCCTTGTCCACATTGCACAGACAAGAAAGGCGGAGAAGCTTTGCAAGTCGCCGACCTCGCCTGGGGCCCCCCAGCTGGTGGGGCCACACCTGCCCCCACCCTGTGGGGCCCGGGGCAGCTCAGACTCCTGAGGCCACAGCTGGAACTTACATAGAGTGGGACCAGGTGAAGCCACCAAAAAGGGAAACCACATCGTAATCACCCTTAGGACCACGTGGTCACCAGCAGGCATACACTCAGCCCATGTAGCACGCGCGGGGAGCAGCGGCAAAGGCCCGTGCCGCAGAAGCAAAGAGCAGCTCGATGTCCAAGCGGCGCACACCTGCCACCTGGGGCTGCAGGGGCTGCTCAGACTCGCTCCTGGAGCAGAGGTCTTCGCAGAACCCCTCTGCTGTTTCATTCAGCAGCCAAGAGCCTCGGGGGCTACTCACAATTAAATTCACTAACATGAAACAGAACAGACAACCCCGCCCCTCTGTGCCACGGCCACGGCTCATGTGCCCACTGAGCCACATGTGACTGTGGCTGCCGTGCTGGACGACACAGATGTGACACCTCTCCTTCTCCATCACCTTGGTCAGCTCTGTAGCAGTGTGCCGACAAGCACCCCCCACCTGCCTTGCTCCCCAGCCCTGAGGGCCAACAGGGCCCCTGGAACAAGGTGGCAGTGCCCAGCACTCCCGAGTCCCCTCCCCCAGTAAAGTGTGGGTTCCCAGCTTGTTCCCCACAGCCTGCCCTGGGGACTGGATCCTGAAGGCTGCCTTCAATATTCAAATTATGCAGCAACTTTCACTTCCCCGCTGGGGATGGGGCCCCGCACTGTGCCAGCAGGGAAAGCACATGTGCCCGAGGACATGTGCTTTGGGTCAGGCAGGCCTGCGGTCCTTTCAAGGTGTTGGTGACCGTGGGAACCGGTTCTCCCCAAGCCCGCAGGGCCTGCGGAGCGCCTGAACTCCCTCCCAGTCTTCTGGGGCCAGCCTGGGCCCGCCCGTGACCTCCAGTCCCCTCCTGGGAACAGCAACCCGCAAAACTGAAAGCTCGACGGGCAGGAGCGGACTGTGGGATTTCCAGCAAATAGGGAAGGACCGGCTCTGCCCTGCTGGTAGATTCTTGCAGGATCATCCTCCTCTCGGGAGAAAAAGAGGAAAAAAAGGCAAATCACTTTCCTTTTGCTTCTGCTTCTCCTAAATAAACTGCTTGCCTAATTTCCTTTGCAGTTAGAGAAATGTTCCTTGTGAAAGCTGCTATTTCCACACATTCTCACCATGTGCGGATTCGGGGGTCCAGGAGACATGTCTGCATTTTGGGACCCACCCCTGGCCGGGCGCCCCACGCCCAGGAGTTGGAGCTGGCTTGTGTCTCCGCTGGGAGGCAAACCCAGCTTGGATGCCTGGTTCTTCCACCAGGGGAGCGTGCCCGTCTCCACGGGACCCCAGGGCCAGCAGGGACGAGCTCTGGCGGGTTCCCCTGGAGGACTGGAGATGCCCCAGCCCCACCCGTGACCATGCCAGCCAGCAGCAGCCAGCAAACGTCCAGACTTCTGTGTGCCCTTGTAGCACTCACAGGGCTGGGGACGCCAGGGCAGGCACTCGGGCGCATGCGGAGAGTCCAGGCTGCTCCCCGAGCCCAAGGTCAGTGTGAGCAGGGTCAGCGAGGCTACCTGGCTCACAGCTCAGCCCCACCCGCCTCCTCTGTAAATGCCAAGGTTAAAAACGTAGGCGTGTGTGTCTCCGTGCCACAGCCGCAACTCGGGGAGTCTCAGGTAGATAACGAGAGTGCGCCAGCGCACAGGGGAAAGGGGGCGCCCCCCCGGCACCCCCACCCTCTGCCCCTGTCCGGTGGGCCCAGGAAAGTTCACTCGTGAGGAAGGCAAAGCACTTTTCATGCAGACGGAGGTCCCCCGGGAATAAAGACAGGCCGGAGCACAGCGCCCCTTTTTTATTTCAAAACCTTTTATTACAAACTCGTAAGCATGTCATTCTGTAACATAACAGCATCGCACTCCAGCACACCATGTGACATTGTAGGTGCAATGTTCACATTAGAACTATAAATTGTTACGTCCGTGCTGTTACCCGACCAACCACACTCAGCGGGCCTTACTTCCGCAGGACCCTGAGTTTTGGAGCACCTGATTAATTAAGCATAAATGTTTTTTTAAATGTAAGTGATGTGCATTAATATAGACGAAAGGCAAGGACGCGTGAGCTTTCAGCAAGTTAACCGCACATTTCCTGGACTCAGAGCTGGAATTCTTTAAACCGGCAGGAAGATTGATGGACGGGGAAGAGGAGCTCAGCTGCGGGCACTGTGGAAGCTGGGAGGCGATCGCCACCTAGTGGTGAGAAGGATGCAGCCCAGGCCAGCCGGTGCGCCGAGGCCAGGCCGGCTGGCCGGGGGGGAGGGGGAGGTCTTCCAGCACCGCACAGGGGAGAGCCCTTTCTGACACCTAGCTCTGCGGGAGGGATAGGCAGAGCCTTGGGGCGGTGAAAACTTAACCTGGTCACTTAAATCTGCCTTCCAGCTGTTTTGCTCCAGAAATCAGGCCTGGCGTGAACTTCGCCAACACCTAGAGCCGGGATCTCCCCGCCCCTCGGGGCTGCGGGAGGCCCTGGCTCTAACCCGGACTCCTCTCCCTGACAGAGATCCCTGGTCCAGATTCCCCGAGATTCCCAAGCTGGCTTCTGTTGAGCTTCGCCCCGACCTGGGCGAGGAGCCAAGGAGCTCACCTGCCTCTTCCTCGGGCCCCTTTGCCCTTGGCCTCCAGGTTCCTGGAGCCCAGGTCCCTGATGTCTGGCCAGGAGAGGAGAGTTCCCTCTGCCCCCTTAGGGTTAGGGGATGGGTCTGCGAAATGAACTGACATGAGTCAGGGGAGTCGGACTCATTTTCACCGGGGGCCACATCACCCTCATGGTTGCCTTCAAAAGGCCAAATGTAACTTTAGGGCTGTGTAAGTGTAACTGTTCCTTAACAGTTAAGTGAGAGCTCGGTGCTGCCGCCAGTAGAGACAAGGTGCCGGGCCACATAAAACAAGGTGAAGGCCGGACTCGGCCCTCGAGCCTTGTGTTTGCCGCCTGAGGAATAGATCCACAGGAGAGGAGGCGTGCGATTTTATTTAAGGTTAAATGATGTATTACGTGGAATGGAGGGACTTCATAGAAAGAAGAGAAGATCCTCAAGGAAATAGCGAGGCTTGGAGGCTGCCGTGCGGTTCGGACAGCAGAGGTCAGGGTCATGAATGCCAGTCTCCCTGAGTGACAAGCACACTCCCCAAGGCCTGGCTCGGAGGCCCAGCCCCCCGGCTGGCACACACAGACCCGCAGCCACATTTGGGGGGGGGCTCCAGTGGGGGAGCTCCCGTGGGGGAAAGACTTTGAGGGTGGGCTGAAAGCCCGCTGACACGTCTGTCAGAGAGATCTGTGTGTCCCCAGGAAGCGCAGGGCCGGTGATGGTGAGAGTGTGTCCTGGTCACCGGCCATGTTGTTGTGGAGGAAGCTGGGCAAGAGGGACAAAGCTCCCCGTCCCAAGTTTTTGCAATTCCTTGTGGTCTGAAATTTTTAAATAGAAGATATTTTTCAATGAATAAAACGTGTTTTAATCAAACAAAAAAGAAAAACTGTGGGTGGGCTGGTGAGTGCCGAGTCGGGAGTGGGATCCTGGCCTTTTCAAAAGAGGCACAGCTGCTGAAAGGCACTCCGGAATCTTTGGACACAAACCGTAACTCCTGCTTTGACTACAAACTTCTTAGGGGCAAAGCCATGCGTTTAGCAGGGAAGTGATGCCTAGCACGGTACGTTTGAATTTGGGGCCACAAATTCCAGCATGCCAGATACGTCATTTTAGTTGTCTACTGCTGGATCGAATTTGCCCCCAGACGGGACGGCCTCCCACAAGGAACACCTGTCCTCCCGGGCTCAGGGCTCCAGGTGCAGCCTCGCAGGAAGTCTGGCTCCAGGAGCCCCACAGGCTGCCGTCCAGGTGTTGGCTGGGCTGAGGTCCTGCCTGGAGGCTCAGCTGGGGGGCGGTTCCCTGGGAAGATCACGGGCGCGATTGGCAGGGTGCACTTCCTGTGGGGCCGGAAGCCCAGCTCCTTGCTGACCACTGGCACGGGCCTCCCCGAGTCCCGGGCTCCCTCGAGGGAGGCTCTTGGTGTGGCAGTTGGCGCCCATCCGAGCGAGCGGGAGGAGGCCAGAGAAGGCGAGTGCGCCCAGAACAAACACGCACAGGATATCCCTCTGCTCTTGCTGCGTTCTGAGGCTCACACGCATGGGAGGCAGATGACAGATGTCAGAACGGCAGGGGCCTCCCCAGGGTCTGTCTGCTGGAGTCTGCCTTTCGGCAACCGGGAGTTCCGCCCAGACACTGGTAAGATAGGGTCACCCCTCTGAAGGGTGCACCCCATTCAGGCATCGACTCAAGTCCCGGCCCTGATCACCCAAGTGAAGTCCAGGTCACACACGGCCCCCTAGGCTCAAGTGCTGTTGACCTGCAGACCGGCGAATGGGAGAGGGGAGTCATCTGCCCGTCACAGCCCACGTGCAGCAGCAGGCCGAGCACTGGCGGGGGCGCCTGCACATGGCCAGGTGAGTGCTGGGAGCATCCCGACATTCTAAGCCCCTGAGGCTTGTGGCTGTGCCCTCGGAGCTTCGGGTCCCCTGCCCCCAGCCATCCTTCCTTTTTCCTGGAAAGTATCTGCAGGTGAGAAGTCCTATCAGCCTCTGTCCTGCCAGAGGATTGGGGCGGGTCTCACAGGCCCCTTGCATTTCCACTCTCCTCACTTGTCCCGGGCCGTCTGTGCCCGTAATTCCTGCCATGTCAGTTTTCCGAAATACTCCGTGGGGCTTTCTGTGGATTCCCTGGGTCCACGCCACTGGACGAGCGCTGCCCACAGGCCTCCGAGACCGCCCTGGCCCCTTCGGCGTGGCTGAGCAGCGCCCTTGAGCTTCCTAGAGGCGCCGTTTCAGCGAGAGTCTGCCTGAAATTTCCACCCTTTGATGGTTTGCCAAAAGGATGTCTAGTCAGTCACACCCTCCGCTTCCCCCCAAGACAGTGTCCTGACAATAAATCTCTTTAGTAGACGTTACAAGCACTTTATTTCCCCAATTGCTGTCCAGGAAACCTCATCTACTACTTGAAGAAAAACACAGAGATGAAGACAGAGGAAGAGGGGAAGGGAGGGGAAAGAGCGTCTTAACGTATGTGAGCACATCCCTGACGTTTCCACACACACGTTTCTCACGCACTCCTTGTGACTTTCAGGAAACACCGTCCTACGGAAAATAAAACACGGGCATTAGGAGGAGACAGGAGCGCACAGATTCTGGCTTCCAGTACCTAGAATTTCATGCGGGGGGCGGTGGGGGGCAGACGGAGTCCACTGCTGTGTGTGCGCGTGGAAAACAACAGCTTTCCCCCAAGTGCGCCCTTGGGCGCACTCCCGGGCAGATCTGCGCCCGCCCCGCCCTGCATTTCATCCCGAAACACCTGCTGGCGGCTTTCTTGGGCCCTGGGCCCGCACCGGGCTTTCCTGGCCTCCTCAGTATGAGTGCCAGCTTCTCCCATGCAGAATAACACAGCTCCGTCCGCCCAGCACGCTGCCTCCCACCTCAAGTGGAGGCCTGATTTCGAGGGGCTCAGGTTGATAGTGTGATTTACTGAGTGGGCAGGGAATTGGCTTCCTTGCTGTTTTAAGGTTTTATTTTCTGTACGGTATTACAAAGTGAGTCCTGTGTCTCATGTAAGCTAACACATAGAATGCTATAAAGGAAACAGCACACCGAGTTCTCCAGCTTTTAGAATAGGCATTTAGGACTCCATCCCCCAGCTCGGGTAGGACGTTAGAAGCATGTGAAGTGATGGAAGTGGAGCTTGAGCTCCCCTCGCCAGCTCACCTACTGCGTGCGTGCGTGCGCGCGTGCGTGCGTGCGCACGTGCGTGCGTAAGCTGCCGGACACAAGCCCAGCTCATTCCTTGGCAGTTGCTCGCACCCCGAGTCACCGGGGTTGGAGAGTGTCACAGCCCCTTGAGGTGCACGGGTGGGGCTCCTGGCCAGTTACCCATCTGCTGGCAGCAATGCCCAGTCTCGCTAACATACTTGTTGTTAAATGAAAATACGGCCCCATGACCAACAGGAGACCCACTCGGTCCAAAGGGAGTGTGTGCACTCGTCGGGGATGAGCACCTGGCGGCTTGGGGTGCCCCACCGGCCACACAGCAGATCCAAGAGCACCGCTGGCCTGAACTGGGGCAGGGCTGGGTTTTCCTGAGGTGCTAAAGCAACTGGGGAAAAACAACTTTCACCATTTCCATGCAGCTGCAGAGTGGACGCTGGGTGCATGTTCCACTCCAATTTACACGCAGACCAGCTGAAAGGAATAAATGAAATACATTTATTTTACATCTACTAAGCTTATCCATTAAAATAGATTTATCTGCACCATTTCCCTTCAGTTGCAATCATGCCCTAGTTTTACAGCAATTTTCTGTGTTTTGTGAAATTATGTGTCCAGATTATCCCCCACTCCTGTCACTGAGTCCCACTGGGTCAGAAGCGTGTGCTCGGCCAGGCCGCTTCCCCAGGCGGGAGAGGTCAGCCACCTGCACCCCCGCCTCCCAGAAGACGGGAGTCGTGAGGTCCTGTAGGGGCCACGGGTGGAGCCCCACATGGGCACGCCACCCCCCAGTCCCTGTGTGAAACGGGCCTCTGACCACGCAGTTTCCTAAAACGAAGAGGGAGTCTGTGTGTGCCACCCGGCCACCCATGAAAGCCGTCCCGAGGGCCTGCAGCAGTTTGGAGCTGGACGAGTGACCTTGCCGAGGATTCTGACCCTGACAGGGTCACTTCTGCATGCAGTCTCATAGATGTGCAAGACGAGCATGAAAAGCCTTTTCTCATTGATTTGCTTACCATGTGGTCATCGCTTTCCCCGCCCCAGTTCCACGTGCAATGCAGTTTTCTGAGGGATGGACCACAGGGCTGTACTTCTCACCCCGTGCTGCTCTGCCCTTACTAACAAACCTATTGGCATGCGTGCGCGCGCGCGCACACACACACACACTCTCACACTCTCCCCATCCAGAAATTCCACTTTACTCAACAACTGTTACATTCCATACTTTGAAAATACCATTGGGTTTAAAAAAAAAAAAGCCAAAGAGTCAACCAAAAAAAAATCACAAAAAGTTCATTATTGTAAAGAGTCAAACGTCAACATGGTGCACGGGGAGTCGGCTGTGGGGAGTTGGCCGTGGGGACTGCCACCCCCACCCTCGGCCCCCAGGACAGCGGCAGACGCGAGCCCTGTGGCTCTCCATGCGCCTCCCCACCCCTGAGCCCCTGCGGACTGCAGTGCTGCCGGCCTTTCCGCTGAACGGGGCCCAGGGCTCGCTCTCCGCTGGTGGGTATGCAGGACATGCACTGGATTGTTAAGAACCGCTGTGTAAGACCCCACAAACAGACCTGACAAATCTCCGTCGACAGACCTTACCTGTGCGGCGCTGACCCCTGGCAGGGGACAGTTTTTGGTAGACACAGTCGAGTTGCCTCCTGGAAAGGCTGGACTCAGTACATGCCCCCAGCAAGGCACAGCCAGTGCCTGCCCTCCGAGTCTACACTGACACGGTGAGCCACTAGTAATAAGCCCCCAGAGCTTTTCCCGGTGTTTCAGTGGTTCCTGGTGCTCAGTTCCGGCTCCACGTGGCACACAAAGGCCAGTGGCTGGGAAAGACAGCAGCAGGCCCAGGTCCCGAGGCGCTACTGTCTGCAGAGAGCACAAGGGGAGCGAGCCAGCGTCCCGCCCCACCCGCCCCCAAAAGAAGGCTGACTCGGCCCACCCGTACTCACTCACATTGGCGCCGGCCGCCATGTGGGGGAGGTGCTGTTGAAGTGTGCTCGCGTGGGAACGGCCACAACAGTCTGAGGACACGGCCTGGCTGCCGCAGCAAGTTGGAAAGCCCGTCCTGAGCACAACACACGGGAGAACCGACTCTCAAGTGTTCACAGCGACTCCCCAGGGCTGGGTGACAGGGGTTTTCATTTCCCTCCCGGTGTTCGTTCACACCCACGGCCCAGTGTTCACACAACGAACAGACACTGTTCAAAGAGCTCCGCACACGCTTACTTTCGAAAGATGCCAGTGCCCCCGCTGCCAGCTGCCGCCACACGGGGCCGGTAACCATCACCGACCCCCCAGCGAAACGTTCTTCACCTCCCCACCCCACGGTGCCCCGCTGGTACTAGACCGCACTGCACTCTTTCCGAACATGCTTTATTCGTCAGTCCTGGTGAGGGACGGGAACAGTGCAAGGCTACAAACCACAGTGGAAACAGGCCCTGGCACGGCAGCTCTGGAGAGACCATCAAGGCTCAGCAGTGTGCCGACCCACGCGTGAGCCACCACCCCGGCAGTGAGAGCTGCGTGTGAGCCACACAACCTCTTACACGAGTAAGACACGGGGTTTCAATGTGAGTCCACCGGTTGCCCCGCAGTCCACCCCGAAAAGACCCATTAGAGAAAAAACAAGTTCCTTAGTGTGTGGTGTGAACAGGCGCACCCATCGGCAACAGCCAGAAGAGAACCCACGTTTCCGTCACCCTAGGCAGCCAATCAGCTGCAAAGCCGAGCTGCCGCATCCGATGCTCGTGGTGGCACCAGACTCAGAGCACACACTCCGAGCACCACGAGCAACGCCCGTTCCTGCGCCGAGCGGGAGAGACTGCACCACGAAGGCGCCCTCTTTCCACTCCAGTGTCCCACTCACTTCCCGCAGCCGAAAGTCCTGTCCCAGTTTTCGTAAAGCTCTAAGTCTTTGGGAGACACGCTGGGCCGCACAGTCCGAAAGGCATTTTCAAAGTCCACGTACGCTATGGGGGGGACCTGGTCCGCCGTGATGGTGGCGATGTCGGCGGTCCGGAGACTGCGGATGGGGCCGAGGGACGCCTCCCTGCACAGCTGCGTCATGTCGGCGCCCGAGAAGCCCTCCGAGTGCCGCACCACCAGCTCCAACTCCTCCTCGCGGAGGTGGCACTGCTCCCTGGACATCAGGCTGACCACGATCTGTCGCCGGGCGGATGCGTCCGGGAGGGGGATGTAGAGCCTCTTCACCAGCCTCCTCCGGGCGGCCTCGTCGATCTCCTGAGGCCGGTTGGTTGCTCCCACGACGAGAATTCGGTCTTCGGAAGACGTGGTCGCGCCGTCCAACTGAACCAGGAACTCGGTTTTTATCCTCCTCGAGGACTCGTGCTCGCCGTCCCCGCGCTGGGACAGCAGGGAGTCGATCTCGTCAATGAATATCACGGCGGGCTGCTGGCACCTGGCCACCGCGAACAGGGCCCGGACCATCTTCTCCCCCTCGCCCACCCACTTGGAGGTCAGGGAGGAGGCGGAGATGCTGAAGAAGGTCGCCCCAGACTGGCTGGCGATGCACTTGCCGATCAGGGTCTTCCCGGTCCCGGGGGGGCCGAAGAGCAGGATCCCCTTGGGCGGCCCTCGCAGCCCGGTGAAGATGTCGGGCCGCAGCATGGGCCACACCACGATCTCCTGTATGGTGGCCTTGGCGAACTCGACCCCCGCGATGTCCCCCCAGTGCACTGGGGGCCCGTGGTCCACGATCTCGCTCATGATCAGCTCGACCATCTTTGGCTCCAGGCCCCTCAGGCGCTCGTCGGCTGGGGGCGCGGGCCCTGCGGGTCCAGCTCCGTTGGGCCTGCACTGCAAGCCCCCACCTGGGTCACCCCCATCAGGCTTAGGGACAGGGGGTACAAACTTCCCAAAAATCCCTCGGGATCTACTGGCACCCAGAGACTTTTTCACGCCACCATAGGAAGACCCCGATGCACGGGCAGATGGGCAGTACTTTCTCTGCTGCTCTGCCCATAACTGCTCCTTCGCGGTTTTAAAGGTCGGCAGGCCGCTCTCCTCTCCCTGGCCGCTGTCTTCCATCTTACTGAGAGCCTTGTTCAGGAGCGGGGCTGAAAGTGTGTCAGCGGGCCCGGAGCCGTAAAGAGCGAGCCTTTCGCGGGGACTGTCACTGCCAGCAGGACAACTGGACTGACTGGGTAAGAACATATTCAGTCCCACGCTGGCTTTCGGAGAGCTGCCGTTTTCCTTTCGCACACTGCCAAATAATGGTGTGGCATGCAGTTTCCCAGGGGCTAAGTCACCAAAAGGTGCTGAGAGTGGGGCACACGCCATTGGGGTGTCAGTCACCACGGGCGGATGGGCATTCTGAGGGCCCAACACACTGCCCCCTGGGATGTCTCGGGTCCTGTCTGCACCATGATCGGGGTTCGTGAATGGGTCACCCTCACCAGAACCACCATTAACACCAAGTTTCGGAGGACCAGAGACCACGGCCCCTTTATGGATGACTACCGAAGCGCCGGCAGCCGCCAGCAGGGAGTCTCGGGACTGGGCACCAGCCCGCATCATCTCCTGCACGCTGCTCATCTGGAAAACACTAGTGACTGACAGTCCAGACTGCCACTGGTGACTGTCAGTCTGCCGAGACCTCACCAGAGTTAAAATGTGTTCTGCGTAGTTATTCAAGCCAGTTTCAGCATGGTCAGAGTCCACGATCGCAGAGTATTTCTCGGCGTACTTTCTGAACAGCCGGGAGGCGCAGGCCTGGGAGATCTCGGAGTTTGCCTGCGCGTACTGGATGCGCAGGATCTGCGCGCGGTAGGCGTCCGCCTTCTGCCCAGCCGAGCTTGTGCCCGATGTGGCGGTGAAGTGGTTCCTCTGCCACTCGCTCAGGTGCACGGCCCGAGCGCCGGGGGCCTGCATCCTAGGGGCTCTGCAACAGAGACGGAAAGGAGTGCTGGGGAGACGGACGCAGACTCAAACCCCGCTCATCTGAAAGAGGCGTCCTGGGTCTTTCTTCCTTTCATAAGGGAGACTCAGAAAGGTAGACCACCGCAAGGGAAATGCTAGTTATTCCTAAATCTCAAGCATTCAAGACATAAAACATTAAAGTCCTGACTCAATAATGCCTCACGATGGGCTAGACTATTTTAGTTATTTACTGATTTTCCCTGCAAAGAGGGAAAGCATTTATAAGGGAAAGATTTAAAATTAATCAGTAAAAGAAAGGCAATACGGAAGACGCCGGAACTACAAACGAACCTCGCCCAGGGTTGACGTCTGGTCTCCAAGAGAAACTCGATGGACAATCTCAAGCAAACCTCTTACTGTCGCGGCTGAGTCTTCAGTTTTATCTGTAAAGTGGGAGAAATCGTCCTGAGAGTCGAGTCATACAACAAATATAAAAATGCTCTGAAAACCACCAGTGGCCCTACTGCGCAAACGTAGAAACTGAGGCTGAGCCTGTGAGGGAGCTTCCCGGGGCCAGACCTCCCATCTGCGTGGTCTCGCCCTGGCAGCAGGCATGTCCCTGTGCTGAGGCTGCCACCAGAGGCCAGAGCAGCGGGGGTCACAAAGATGGACGGTGTCATCACCGTTTTAAGGCCTTATTTCTGCATGAGCACTGAAACCAGGGAGCCTCTCACCACGGCCCAATGTCTCACAAATATTAAAAAGTGAAACTGTCAAAAAAGCAAACAAAATATAACCAGAGACATTGAAATTAAAAAGAATCTAACAACAGCCAGAGGGGAGGGTGGAGGGGACAATGGGGAGAAGGGTTTTCACTATAAAGGACACATGGAGACAAAACTAAATAAATAAAAATAGAAAGTGAAACTGTCACGATACATGAGTTATAAGAACCCCACAATCTGCTACTAAACTGCTTATATTTTAGGTTTCTTCCCTCAAGGTATTTTCATGATCCTCCTCACGTTAAGTTCAAGTTATTTGAATATAGTCGTAGATGAATATATCATGTTGCTGGGGGTGTGGAATTTACCTGTTGACCCACAAGGAAGATTTGTAAGAAAACTTTAAGCTTCTTAACAGTATTGCAACACAGGAAAAGCCAAGAACTCGTGCATCTTAAAGTGTGCCTTCCGAATTACCTGCAAATATAGCTTAATAATCATATTTTATAGTTTTTTAATCTCCCATAATACCCTACAAAGATTCTGTCACATTGTGGGCAGGTGTTCATAAATCTTTGTGAAGAAAGACTCAGGGAGATTCTAATTTGCTTAAAGTTATAAAGGTAAAAAAAATCAAAACTAGAACTGACTCTCCTCGCCGTCTTTCTCTCTGCTACACCATTTCCACTTCCTTTGTGCAGCACCAGAAATGGGAAGTTGAAGAACACCCTCTTTCTTCCTCCGAAGGGCTCCGGCCTTCCTCACCTACAGCCCTGGGGCTCCTGGCGGCTGAGCTCTCCCGGCTGTTCCCAGCACACCCTCCCTTCCCTGTCCGAGGGCTTGGAGTTCTCCAGAATTCACCTCCCCAGTCTCACTGCTTCCTCTGAACTCAGCCACTGGTCCAACATCTGCGGCCACGGATGGCGAACACCTGTGACAGCAAACACCCGGTCCATGACACGGCCCCTGTCCCCCGTGCTATTCCCAAGCCCCTTTCATTTTTATGGCCTTTCTAGATCTTCACTAGAACTGACCTGTGAACTGCATGCTCCCTTTTTTTGTTTGAATAACTCTCCGCTTATGGCAGGACTGTGCTGTTTGTCTGCCTGGACAGATGGCTTCTGCAGGGAGGAGCGGTCTCCGTTACTCTCGGTCTCCAGGCTGCAGAGCCGCAGAGCGCGGCCAGGGCCCCACCCGCCCGGACCCCACGCCGACCCCGCCGGTCCGCCGGCCGGGCTGCCGCCAGGACTCCGCCGTCAGCTCCCTAACCTCTGACTCGGGGCCGCAGCTGCCTCGGTCGGCCCGCGGGGCCGCTAATTCCGCGCAGCGCTCAGAAAGCTCCCTCACTTATTAAGTGCTGCAGGAAACGTGGTCGTTCCCCGCAACAGCGCCCCCTCCCCGCGCTCCGAGGGCCCCGCCTCCTTTCTCCTCCGCTGTAACCGCGGCCTCGGGTCACCAGCCAGGCTGGGGGTCGGTTTACACAAGGCTCCGCCGTCAGAAACCCTGGGCGCCGGGGCCCGAGACGCCCACACGAAAAGGCCAGTCCCCTGAACGCACAGGTGTGGAGGGCACGCGCACTGCGAGAAACGCTTCAGGGCCCCGGCCTTTCCCCCAGCCGCCCGGGCTGCCCCTAACCCCGCCGGCCGCCCCGGGAAGGGCTGCGAGGGCCGAGCTAGCCCCTCCCCGCCTCTTGCTCCCGCCCCGCGCCCGGCTCCCCAGAGCCACTCGGGTCCCAGCCAACCTGAGGCTTCCGAAAAGCGCGCGGACCGATGTGCGCCTGCGCGGTGCGGCCGAGCTCAGCCAGTGCGGTGCGTGCGTCGTGCGTACCGGTCGCGCTCCTCGGGGGCGGGGGCCACGCTTTGGGGGCGGGGCCTCGCGGCGGAGGGGCGGGGCGCTAGCCCGGGGTCTGGTCCCTCCGGTTGCAGGAGGCTATTCCACTAAATGGGATGCTGTAGCTGTGCAGCCAGCGGGTTTACATAACGGGACGAACTCTGCGTCTCATTGCGAGTGTACTTCATTCATAAACTCCGAAATAAAGACGCGCAGGCCCCGAGGTGACTACCTTCAGAGAGTTCCCATAGCAAGCGCTCATCCAGACTCACCTGGCAGGGTCTTTGCAGACGGTCCCCGCGATTCCGGGGACGGGCCCTTTCCCTCCACACAGCACGTCAGTGGGTAGGTACTGTTCCTCACCGGAGGACATTGGGTAGAGTGGTGTGTGGAGTCCACGTGCGTTTTTAAGAAGAGAGGAATCGGAATGCCCTCTCTGAGTCCTGCAGCTTAGCTCCGCCCCTCAGCCGGCTTGTCCACCCCGCTGCCCCGCCCCGACGCCTGGGCTTCTTAGGGACCCTTCCCTGGAAGGCTGAAAAATGCTTCATCACTGCCTTGGACCGGGGTTTCAGAGAACCACGTTCACATTAGTTTACTGAATTGCGTTTTCAGACCAAGTAACAGAATAGTCACTAACAGCCACCTGCTTGGTAATTAATGTCACTATGTGACATAAGAAGACTGGAAGGTGGACATTCCACATCTGATGACACAACCTAAGGATGTCACAAAGGGCCATGTCTTGGAAACAGGGAGAATCCACTCCCAGGAAGCCTGAGGAGCCTTTCTCTCCTTCTCTGGGCTCAGTGGGTCCCTTGGTGGTCCCTTCTGGAAACAGAAGCTATCTGGAGGTGAGGGGTGGAGAAAATGATGGCTGAGCAGCAACTAACACACGTGACATCTGAATGACTGAAAATTACCTACCCATCCTGCAGCAGCATTTCTGCTTTTTATGCTCCTTAATCTTGCTATGTATGTGTGGATGTTGGAGTCATCTCCAAGTGAGAATGGATGTTGTCAAAGCATCTGAAACGGTGCCTGACATGGCCTACACCCTCCATAAACATTGAGGGACAAATGGACGCCGGTTCCAAGTACCCAAGGATGCCCTGTCTTTGGCCACATTATAGCAATCAGGTGGGTACTACGTAGTACAAGACGCTCACCAGACACAACACCATTGCACTGCAGATGGTTTATTAAGCACTGAGCTGCGTGACAGAGTGAGGGAAAGGTCACAGGGATGATCTCCTGACCACAGACAATGTCCCGTGACCACAGACCGCCCAGGGAAAATATTTCAATAAGCTTTCCCACCACAGATGACATCAGGAGCACGGACCACCGGTTTTTTAATCAGCAAAAATCACAGCCAAATGATGGACAAAACCTATATCCACTGGAATTAAGGCCTCGTGCAGCAGATGAAATTTCTTCACTGATGAGAGACTGAAGATACATAATCACAAGCTTTTGGGTAACTCTGGAGAAAGAGGCGTGAAGCTGCGCACAGGCTCACTTCCGCGGAGCTGGGATGGTGTTTGTTTTCTTCTCACTGCAGTTTTCAGATGTACTTCTTTTCAACCTTAGATCTCTGTGGGGGGGGGGGGATAACATGAAATCATGGCTTCATTCACAAAAATTCCAGAATCAGGTCTTTATGTACTTCCCGTGTCGTGTGGGCTTGATATGACAGCTCTAGCCACGTGCACAAGGAAATCGGAGGTGCTGAGATTTCTATCTCTCTAGTTAATCTGGCCAAAACAACGTGGGCGCGTTGTGATTCACTGTTACAGGCAACATTGAGGAACAGATCCTATTTTTACCCTTTGATTTGAGAGCAAGTACAACGAGCCCACAGTAACTGACTCCTCTCGGAAATGTGGCTCTGTTTCCGATCATTTTTCAGAGCAAGTCTCTCTCTGTGTTGCTGTGGGCACGTGAGAACACGACCTCGACATGGCCCATAAACCTGGAATCTATGCAAACACAGAGTTGTGGGAATGCACATCAGGGATGTTCGTCTGACATGGTTCTGTTTTGTATTTATCTTCTAGCAGCTACCCACCCATACCCACCCCCCGCACACACACACACACACACCTTATCTTAGAGCAATGGAGAATGAAAATCAGAGCCTCTGCCCAGCACCTTCCAGAGATGCTCCAGCTCTGACTCACTTTGAAGTTGCTTTGGGCATGGCAGTCCCCTCAGCCAATGAGCAGAGCACCTGGGCGGGGTGGCCCCCTGCTCAGCCAATGAGCAGTGCACCTGAGCAGGGTGGTCCCCTCAGCCAATGAGCAGTGCACCTGGGCGGGGTGGCCCCCTGCTCAGCCAATGAGCAGTGCACCTGAGCAGGGTGGTCCCCTCAGCCAATGAGCAGTGCACCTGGGCGGGGTGGCCCCATGCTCAGCCAATGAGCAGTGCACCTTGAAGAAAAATCCTTTTTGTGTAGGGAAAAGGGTCAGACAGCTCGGGACCAGCTCTGACCACGCTTGGGGGTGTCTTTGATGTAATGGGTCAGGAGGCACGCACAGGTTTCATCTAAATGAAACCCAACTTCTAACTTCTTGTTTTTGAGCACTGTATTATTTCAGGTATTCCCAGTGAAAATTAAGAGCAAAGAAGGTGAATTCCAACGCCGTCAGTAGAGCCGTGCCTCACACACTTCGGGGCTGCACTCCCCACAGGCCGGAGAAACGGGCAATGGGGGGATGAGAAGGGTCCCAAAGAGAAGCAGTAGCTAAAGAGATCTAGTCACGTCTCCACCACCCACCTGCCCCAAAGTGGGGTGACAAGGTTAAAAAGACAGAAAGAAAGTAGGCAGACTTCAGTGGACTGACCTTAAAATAATCTAAAGAAAAGGCTTTCACGGTTGCCGGGGCTCCCACAGACAGGCTTTGCACAGCCTCCCCGTGGCTGGCGCTGCGTCTGTGTGCACATTTTCTTTACACGCTGGCCACGTGCCGTCCTCAGGGGGTCTCACTGGCTCAGCATAAACAACGCACACAGCAAGGAACCCAGGAGCCCGAGTGCTTCCTTCCTCTGAACCATCAACCATTTTGTTCCCCCGGCAGTAATCAAATCGTCGTCATGTCAAATTCCCTTTGCAATGCTTTCACTGATTTTCATTTATCCACAGTGTAAGCTTGTTGTGATATTAAGTTGCCTCCACGAACAGGGAGAAATCAGGGTGAACATTCTAGAAACACACCACTGAGAGTTTCACATAAGAATACAAAGTGAAAGTCTCTCTGAGTCTCTAAAGAACTGAGGTTGCACCTAGCTCTTCCCACCTCTCTCTCTCCTCTGCTCGCCGTGGAGGACACCAGCCCCCTGCGCAGGAGGCAGACAGCTCACCTGCAGCGCCGGCCTGTGGCGCTGACCCGCACTCCCGCCAGGCTCCCAGCAGCGAGGTAGCCAGCGCCTGGATGTGCGCCCAGGCCGACTTCACATGCGCAGACTCCACCGTGCGGGAGCAGATGGCAAAGCGCAGCACAAACTTGTCTCTCAGGTGGCAGGGCACCAAGTGGATTTTCCTGGCGCCGTTTATTCTGTCCAGGAGAGCTTCGTTCAGTTTGTTGGAGCCCTGCAGGGATCGAGAGAGAGGGGCCATGTCTCAGAAAGGAAAAATCCAACCAAATGATGGTTCTGGGGCCCGAAAAGACTGCAGCTGGCCCCTGTGTGACAATGTGGATCCCATTAAACGTGAAGGTCCAGAGATGACCTTCCATGGTCCAGGGCTTGTCAAAAAAGTGCAGGCTCCCGGGTGTGTTCCCTATACACTGATGAGCTTACGCAGCAGACTGAATTCTCACGTCCCCAGGGAAAGGGTCTGTCCAAAAGGAGAGGAGAAACTCTCAAGGACTAGAGAAAGGAGCATGGTAGTCAGCTTCTTGTGAGAATCGGGGAAGCTGCCCAGGAACTGTGGGTCTAGGGCACCCCTGCTGGATGCTCTCTGGTAGGGAGCAGCCGCCAGCCCGGGCAGGGAGGCCGGCGCCCAGCTTCCCACTGCCGGCACCAGAGGGCGCCAGGTGGCAGGCTTGGACCACACGGGCTATGGGGAACCACCGCATTCCCGCCCAGATGCTGCTCCCCCTGCTGGCAGTCTCACTGTGCCTCCTGCCCTCCCTCCGCCCAGCCTGTCTCCTGTTTCCCAGCAGCACCTCCAGCCCCTCCACGCTGGAGCGGCTGCTAGAAGGGGCTGGCAGTGGGACCTGCATCCTTGGTCACGTGGCCCTGGCAGGACTGGACTGTTTGTGTGAGGAGTGGGGTTGCAGAAGAGCCAATGGGAGGAGAAAAGCCCAGTTCTGCCAGGTGGGGAATGCCTGAAGGACCCTGGCCACCAGAGGGGCTCCCACCAGGGCCCAAACAGACAGTGGGGTGGGCCGAGGCCACTCGGAAACATCAGCACACTGGGGCTGGACAGGCTTGTCCTACCGGAGAGTGAGGATGGGGAGAGACGGCCACACGTAGTGGGTAGCCTTGTACCAGGAAGACTTATCGGAGGAGCAAACATCTGAAGACGGTACCGGGCTAAGGCTATTTAAGCAAGTTCCTTAGGATGAATTTCCTTGACATTTTCAGCTGGTTGGGACGAGATATGTTTTGAATGACATAATGTTTTTAACTTAGAAAGGGCAGAAGGGAGAAACACCCCGAGATGGAGCAGCAGCCACAGAAGCAGAGGAAGGGATGCGGACAGGGGCGGGGAGGGCGGGCGAGAGGAGGCCTCTGTCAGAGGACGCAGTTCCACTCCATAGCCCCGAGTCCACTTCAAGTGCCACGAAGACCCCATGGGCATTGTGGCAGTCATGGTGGGTGGGCCCAAGATGGGCCTCTGTCACCGGACCCCCAGCTGACGCTGATGCTGGCCCAGGGCTGACACCAAGGGAGCCTAGGGACAGGCGAGTCCTCGACGAGTGCCCGTGGCCAAGAGGACTGGCTGGCGGGCATGGTGAGCGCCCCAGGACAGGGGCCTCCACGAGCACAAGGGGTCCACGTGTGTGCCCGGGAGAGTGGGCAGCCCCCGAGGAGACCGCAGAGGGCGCAGTGGGCAGGGGGGTGGCATTGGGGCTGGGTTGGGTGGTTCGGGGAGTGGATGCGAGGGTTCTCGCCCAGAAGGGAGGAATGACACCTTGCCCTTGTCACACTGAAAGGAAGTGAAGACGAAAAGGGACTTGAACATACCTTCAGGCGGAAGCAGACCAGCCCCAGAGTGACTTCCGTGCAGATCTCAAAGCGAGGGTCCTGGGTCACCAAGGACTCAAACTCGTGAGCCAGCTGCACGTGCTGGAAAGGGCAGGGGCCCGCCTGAGCGTCTGGGCTCTCGGTCCAGAGCCCGGCCCCCAGTCGGACTGCACGTCTGTGACTCAGCGCTGGGCATGTAGCCATTTTCTCCCGCCCCCACCAGCTGCTCCGGCGCAGGCTGAGGGGAAGCTCCATCCCCATGGAAAAGGGTGGTGTCTTGAGGAAAATGCCACCCAGTCAATCCCCCGTGGTTTTAGAGGGAGCGTGGTGGAGAGGTGTTCGCACACAGCCACGCCCCTGTGCGGATGAGGAAACTGAGGCTGGCCCTACACAGCTGCCTAACGGCATAGCCCTGGTTCTGCCACGGCTGCTGCAGCTGTGTGTCGTGTGACAGTGCTCACCGCCACCGAGACTCACACCTGTCATGCACCCAACTGCTTTCCTCTCCTCGAATACAGTCACCCGATTGCCTGATTGGACGTCCAGGTGTTTCTGGAACTCTTGATGGCACTTGATCTGGGGACTCAGTCTAGGGGCGTGCCCTGCTTACTCTAAACCCAGGCACCTAGCACCACGCCGGCCCTGGGAAGGGGGAGGGGGGAGGGGAGCAGCCAAGCCCACCTCCTCCCACTGTGGTTGGGGCAGAAACAACAGGGAAAGGATCAGCCCAGTCACGTGAAAAGCTCTCACGCACCACCAGAGGGCGCCAAAGCCCAGGCCTGCAGCTGGGCTCTCCCCACAGCTAGACTCTCCACCACCAGCCTTCCCCGGGGACAGCTTGGCCATCCCTCTCCTGTCCCGTCAGTTGGTGGGGCCCTCTCAGAGGGAAGCTCTGAGTGTGTTTCACACGAGGCAACGTAATCACACCCAGCTGCCCCTGGACTTCAGGACGGCATCATTACGGAGACATACCCCCCTACTTTCCACGTGCTGTCCCCAAAGAAGCAGGATATTCGTCATATCTGAGAACATACTCTCAATGGGGGTGACCTTTCACCCATGAACCCACACACTCCTTGTGAGGCTCATGGGGCCAGTGCATGACTTGTGCTGGGCACTGAGCAAGGGACCCCTGGCCACAGGCCCCGTCCCACAGCACGGGCCCGGGACCGCTGCCCAGCCCACAGGAGCAAAGCCTCGGCCCCAGGGCTTCCGGAAGACAGTCATGTCGCCACACTAGGGAGCTGCAGGTGAGCTCCATTTACATGCAGGCGGAGGCCCTGTGCCCTCGCGGGTGGGAACACGGCCGAGGACAGATGTCAGGATAGGAGGGCCAGCTAAATGGGGGATGGGCTGGCCTTGGGCAAGTCCTGGCATATACTTAGGCCTCAGTTGCCTCAACTGTTAAAAAGCAAAAGCAGGTGACGGGCTTGCCGCAGACGGGTGTTTGTCACGCTGGAGGGCTCGTCGAGCTGAGATCCCTCCCCAGAGCCGGGCCCCTCATGGGCGGGAGCGTGTCTGGGCACTGCTGGGCCAGGGCACACCATCCCCACCCTGCCTCTAACTTCTCCTTTCTGCAATGTTCTTGAAGCAAAACACTGTACTCTCCCTGTTGCCCTCTTTGACGGGCCCGCGCTGCTCGCCACACAAGAATCAATTCACTTTGAGTTTCCCGGGCTGGTCGCCTGCGGTCTCGA
The DNA here is from genome assembly GCA_004024845.1 of Tonatia bakeri. Classification (NCBI taxonomy): domain Eukaryota; kingdom Metazoa; phylum Chordata; class Mammalia; order Chiroptera; family Phyllostomidae; genus Tonatia; species Tonatia bakeri. Next base: position 87,032 of record PVIA01003681.1, on the reverse strand, counting down.
CGGATGCACGGACCATCTCGCGCACACCCCGATGGTGCCTGCATGCTGGCCCCGACGTCTCCATCCACTCCCGAAGCCCCCGGACCTCCACGAGAGCCCGACGGGCCGCGAGGAAAGGTCACCTTGCGGATGTGGGCCTGCAGCCCCGTGACTCCATACATCCGGAACACGAACCACATCTTCAGGGAGCGGAACCTGCGGCCCAACGGCAGCTGCCAGTGCTGCGCAGAACACAGCAGGTCTCAGGGGCCTCGTGGGGACAGGCCACCCCCCTGCGGGGCCACCCGCCCCCCCCGCCGCTGCCCCGTGTGCGGGGACGGCCCAGCCCTCGCAGGAGGGAGCCAGTCTCACAGCGTGGGGCAGGTGCAGACAGACCAGGCTGGTCGCTGTGCGCTCATGGATGTGAGAGGCTGGGCTCACAGCACACTTGCCAGAATTCCCCTGCCCAGCAGGAACCGTAAAGGATCCCAGAGGCAGCTACGAGCCCATGAGGAAGGGAAGCTGACACTGCACTCTCGGTATGAGAGCCCAGAGCCGCCAGATACGTGGTCGGGGCAGAGGGCGTGGGCCATGAGGCGGGAAGGGGACACCCGTGCCTGCGAGGAGTGGGTGGAAGGAACAAGACCCATAGCGTGGGCAAGACTGGTGCCCCAGGCCCTTTGCACGTCAGGGGCCCAGAGACAGGCACCCACAGCCAGGCCCCTGCCAGAAGTTCCAGGTCAGCACAGCCCTGAGCTCCACGAGGCAAATCCCCACATACCCTGTAGTCAGTGATCAGCCCTGGAAAACGGGAGAAAGAAGAGAGAAGCCATCAGATTCGTGGGTCGGTGACACGCTTGATCCTTTGCATGCTCACGGTCAGTCCTCCTGAACCAGACCTAAGGCCGGCAGACAGGGGCCATGTGGTCTCTGCAGCGCTTCCCCGGGTGCCCAGAGAGCACCCAGAAACACTGGACTGCGTGGGCTCCCATCCAGGTCGCTTTCTGCGGTGACAGGAGCACAAAGCCGAGAGAGTCCCCTGGCACCCCGGGTGACGCCGGCACCAGGCTCGCGTTGGGCCCCGTCACCCACCTCCCCACTCACTCACTCACACGTGGGAAGGGGGTTTGTGAGATAAGAGTGATTAGAAAGGAGGAAAGGAGTCGCCCTCAGTGGGAAGTCAGTTCCGTATCTTCGGGTCTCAGTCCAGCGCCCGGCACAGGGTGGACCCGGGCGAGGGTCCCCTGAGTCGGTCTCACTGTCCGGGATGCCACGGCTTCTCTGTGGTCACGGGAAAGGCCGGCTTGCCTTTCCTGAGATCAGATGGGGAAAGGACGCTGGATCAGGCTCTCACAGACGGGACTTCCTATGTGGAGATCCCGGGAGGAACTGGGGGAAATTTGGAGATGTGCAGCTGTCCTGTGGTGACCGCTGACCCTCTCCTGCCATCCAGACCAGGCACACTGGGGACCCCCCAGGGCCCCCACTCCCAAGTAAGAGCCGCTGTGGCACAGTCATCACGGCCCTGACTGCGGTCAGCCGGGACGCACCATCCACCTAACTCGACCTTCCACCACCCTGCACCCGGTCTGCGGTGCAGGTGGGCGGGCTCCACATGGCGTTGACCAGAAAACTGAGAGGCGCAGCTTATCGTGACTCCCCGCCCACCACCTGGCTGGGCGCGGACCAGGCGCTTCCTCCCCAGGTCTAAAATGGCCAAGACGGGGACCCACTGGGCCACTGTGTGAGGCTCGACCTCCTTGTTTCTCGAGGGACCCTGAGACCAAGCCACACAGCTGTGGGACGCCGACTGGTGCGGTCCGCAGCACAGCTGGCAGGACAGGACCGGGCCGGTAAACACATGTCCCGGCAGGCAGTGGGAGGCACGGAGACATAGTGAACCTCCCCAAAGCGCATGCCGGCGTGGGGGTGGCGCTCAGTGAGGATGGGTGGAACCCAGATGACCTGGTGACCCTCCGTTTGCTCTGTGTCACTGTGCTGACTGCACAAGGCCCCTGGCCACATGTGGCTGCTTAAATTTAATGAAAAGTAGATGCAGGCGCACATCGAGTCCTTTGCTCAGACCAGCCACCTCGCCAGTGTTCAGCGGCCGCCCGTGGCTCGGTGGTGCCCCGAGGACAGACCTGTCAGTCCGGAGCGCCCCCTACAGGTGCCCACAATCCCGTAAAGAGCACCGAGGCCCTCTGGGCCAGCAACTCCTGTGGGGAAGGTTTGACTCGCCCTGTGGGCCATTCAATCCGTTCTACATGTCTAGTAAGTCCCACCATGCAAGGCGCACGTGGGCCAAGCAGCTCCTGCGTGGGCAGACAGTGGTTCGGTGGAACCACACATGGCAGCGAGACTCTCGGCCACTCAGAACAGTGTCTGCGTGGGCCGCAGTTACGGGAACTTTCTGGCTCGCCGTTTGTGCACTCCTGTTTTCCCAGTGTGCAGTTCCTACACCGAAAGAACCTATCTGAAAAGCCTACGTACCACGTGTGACCCTTGTCCCTGTCACCGGCGTCGTGAAAGGGTTTTCAGCTATTGAAACAAACTCTCCACTGACTTTGGCCCCAGTTCCCCGTCTCCCACTGACTGCCGTGCGTCCAAGCAGCCGCATGGAAACGCGCAGAACCGACATGGGTATCGTGAGCAGAATCCCTCCTGCCACTGCTTCCCCAGGGCCAGGCCAGCACCGTCCCAGTCCAGAGCAGAGGGGCTGTGGTCCCCACCCCAGGATCACATTCGTGAGCAAGGCTGTGGGTGGAGTCACGGCCCGAAGGAGCCACCAGGGGGAGTGACAGATAGGAAGACATCCCTGTCAGGGAGACTTTGGTCCTGGATCCCCATGATGGGAGGGTGGCATTCTGAGGGCCCATCAGAGGGACAGTGGGCCAGGGCCTGGGGAGCCGAGAGGGGTGAGACCAGGGCCCCGTGGCCAGGCCCAAGTAGGGTTGAGTGCCCTTTGCTTCCACACCAGACGTGGCGGGTGGGCTCTGGGCCTGGTTCACGGCCCCACCACAGGGCCGGGTGGAGAGCAGATGCACAAAAACGGGCAAGGTGGCATCGGGGTGCCCATCCTGCCCGGGCCTGTGACTCTCTCTTCAGCACCCCCCCACATAACTCTCCTCCTTTCCTCTCTTCCCCTGCAGGTCCTGGCATCCGCGGACACCCACATCCCAGAGACTCGGGCTGTCTGTTCTACAGATCAGTGCAGGAAGGGCCCCATGTCCCCCACGCCCGGCCCTGTAGGCCCCCGGCTCCTGCCCCGGACAGCTCTGGCCCACGGAGCCTGGGGCCTCGTCACCACCGGCCCCAGGGGAGGTGCATCTTCTTGGCTCCACACCCAGTGCCCCTGGGAACCCTCTGTGTTTGGGCACCTCCCTCTCGGGCCCACCTGAGTCCTGATGGCTGTGCTTTAGGTACACGGGGTCCATCTTGAAGGTGCCGATCAGGTCTGTCCTCCGCTTCACCCTGGTGTCAGAGGACAGACGGTGGGCTTAGGGGAGGCTGCAGCCGCCTGCCCCTCCTCCACCCGGCCTGGCAGAGGCCCACCTGCTCGAGGACCCCTTCCCCAGCCCCTGCCCTCGGCCCAGGCCCCACACCTGCGCCCCCACCACCCAGAACTTCACAGTGCCACAGCGTGTGTCTGTGGAGCTCCAGGCACCTCGGGCAGGTGGCATAGTAAAGAACAAATATCTGGTCTCTGTGCCCAGTTCCTGACGCACACACCCAAATGCCCTGGAATCTGGGTGGCGATAAGAGTGCCCTTTATGTGCCAAGGAGATGGCAGGTGGCCCGGGATCCTGGCTTCAGGACCAGGCTGGTTGCCTGGAAGACCAAGAGGTGGGTAGAAGGGCGGAACCTCGAGCCCCACTGCCCCTCTCAGGACAGGGAGGGGCTGCAGGCGAGCTCCTCGCTGGTGGCCCATGAGCCCATCACCCCATCATCGTGCCCGTGTAGGGACACCTCCGTCAAACCCACATGACATGGTTGGAGGGGAAGCTGTGCCCTACCCCACCCCCCTCCTCTTGGGTGCCCCTTCCATGTGCCGTTCATTTCTGTCCTTTCTAATGCACTGCACACATAACACACGTGAGGACAGTGCATCCCTGCATGGGGAGAAAGGGGGTGCAGAAAGCGGAGGGGCGGAAAGAGCTGTCGCTCCCGGGGAGCTCCACCCTTGGTCGTGAGGGGTGCACAGCCCTCCCTCAGATGCCCGCAGGACATCCGTGCTGGTTTTCCTTTTTGCAAATTTAAAAATATTGTGCAGTGTCGACACTATGTGAGCAAGGTGTAAATAATAACGCTGCTTCTGGAGAAAACCTGGACACACAGTCCACTCTGTGCGACATTCCCCTGCTGCCCCTGGGGGACACTGCGCAGCTTGTCATGCCCACAGGGTCCGGAATTTTCTTCCACACAAATCCCTAACGCATCTATAGTGTCATTTGTCACATTTCTAAAACTTAACACAGATACAAGGTATTTAAGCCTAAGTGGCCTCATGTTGTGTCATTTTTTGCAATTTGCCTTTTCTCTCAAAAATGCAATCATGCCTTTCCCACACACTCATCCACGGGGCCTGTCCGCTCTTGCTCCTGGCCACAGACTGCTGCCCACTTGTGGTTAGACACGCTCCTGGTCTCGCACAGAGCAACTGTGGCACCGTCTAGCACGGAGGGCTTGTCCCCGAGGTCGTCCCCAAGGTCGTGACGCCCTCGAGCTCTGCCCACACTCGACCTGGACTGGCTTCCTTCGCCATCCGCCATCTGCCATCCGCCGTCCGCTGTCCATTTGTTTCTTGCTGTGAAAAGCTGGGTGTTCCCGTTATGTGCACCTGGAAGTGCAGGGGCACCGTGTCTTGGAGGGCTGCACGCATTCCCAGACTTGCTTCTCGCTGGCGTCGGTTCCGGAAAGGTGTCTCTGCCATCATTGAGCATGTCTGTCAGGAGCAATTTCGGCATGGTGCCACACAGTCCCCCCGACGAGGTTCTGAAATCTCTGTTGAACCTGCAGCTCCGTCCCCACAACTTTCCAGGACAGGCTCCTGTGCCTTCCCCTCCACTCCGACCCGCCTTCCCGGCGACACCACCTTCGAGGCAGGCGAGGACCCACAGGCGGCTTCTCTGTGACCCGCTCCATGGCGCCCCAACTTGCTGTTCCACAAGCATCCCCTCTCTGTGTGGTTTCCCTTCTGCTAGTCTCAGGGGTTGTTCTGTCCTTGTTTCCTGACTCTGGTCCCCGTGGGCCTCTGTCTCCAGGCCCTCCTGGGTGTGTGTCACATGCTCAGTACCAGCTGCGCACCCTCCTGCTCCGCAAGGCTCGGCTCCCTCTGAACAGTGCCCCCCGATCTGCGAACCCAGCGAGTTGGGGCGGCTGCCCATCGGCTGTGAGCATTTGGGCACCAGCTTCGCTGCCCCTGGTGGCGGGGACCCATGCCAGAAAGAGGGAGGCTGCAGTCAAACAGTAAGACCTGTATGTGTGGGCGGGGGGGCGGTGCCCTCACAGAGACGTCCCTCCTCGGCGTCAGTCGCACTGGGAAAGGGCTTCAGGTGGGCAAAGTCTTCCCACCACCTGACACACTCCCGCCAGCCGGTCCTGAGGGACGGACAGCGGGAGGGGACTCCTGGGTGGTGCTGAACATGGGGCTGCTGAGGTCGTCTTAAAAAACCTGCACTTATGCCCTGGCTGGTGTGGCTCAGTGGGTTGAGCACCACACTGTGAACCAAAGGATTGCCTGTTCGATTCCATGTCAGGGCACAAGTCTGGGTTGCAGGCCAGGTCCCCAGTAGGGGGCGCATGAGAGGCAACCACACATGGATGTTTCTCTCCCTTTCTTTCTCCCTCCCATCTCCTCTGTCTAAAATTAAATAAAATCTTTTTAAAAAACACTTTTAAAAATACAATAAAATAAAAAACCTACACTCTGCACAAGTCTCCCTGAACGAGGGCTCAGGTTACCAGCTTAAAGGATCCCAAATACTACCAGCTCCAGGAGCAAAGCACAAATAACCCAAAATCATGAAGCAAAAAACTGTGCACAGACTGCCCAGGAGCAGGCCCACAGTCAAGTCTTCCCATAACTACGGTGGTTCAAAATCTTCCAAAGTAACTGAAGAAAAAAAAAAAGCACTCCATGGAACAGAGGTATACCAAAGCTGTAAAACTTTCCACGATAAAATTTAATTTTTTAAAAGATTTATTTATTTATTTTTAGGCAGAGAGGGAAGGAGAGGGAGAGAATCATCAATGTGTGGTTGCCTCTCACACACCCCCTACTAGGGACCTGGCCTGCAACCCAGGCCTGTGCCCTGAATGAGAATCAGAAAAATTTAATTTTATTTGGAAAACAAATCAAGCCTCTTTCTAAAGGCAGATAAAACGTGCCTTCAGTGTGGGGGGAATTAGTGGCTGCCTTTTGGAGAGTGCCTGGTACTAAAGCAACATTAACATCTGAGAAGAATGTTCCCTATTTACTTACAAAAGATTAAAAAAGCCCAACGAAGGGTGGAAAGCTCAGGAACGAGTGATGGGATCGTGGGGACCCTATTTACGGTGATGGCTGACCGCGAGTTTCGGGAGCTCCGACTGTCTGGTGCACGTCGGTGTTCGGAAAACACAGCCGACGTGTTTACTTTGAATTGCGGGCTCGCCGTTGGTGAGATTTCCTTAAAGGAAACAGAGACGCCTCTGGCTGGAAGGGACGCTGGAAAAAGAGGCCCGTGTGTGGCTTGTTTGCTGTGTCAGCAGAATCTGTGAGCTCTTGTGTAAAAAAAGTCAGCACTTCGCCGGTTTGCCGGTTTCCGTCCCAGGCCTGCAGAGGGCGCAGGCCCTTTTCCGAAAGGCGCGGGACCAGCGTCCTGACCCTGTCAGGGCGCCTCCTCTCCCTGCAGTGACGTCCTAGAGTGGCCAGTCTGCCTTCCTGAGAGGTGTGGACCCCCAGGACCCGCATCTTCACTTTCCGGACCCACCGTCACTGCGCTGCCGGGCACGGGCCTGTCCACATCCTCGCAGACCTGCTGGTCAGTCCTGCCCCCAGCCCGCAAGCCTGGCGGGGCCCCTGCTCCGTGGCCAGGACAGAGCTACTGTGTCTGGCCATGGGCCTGCGGCCATGAGCCTCTGCCCGCCTGGCCTCATGTGGGGAGTGGTGAGGGTTCGGGGAGAAAGCAGAGGCGACAGGGGCAGCCGGAACAGGAGCAGAAGCGGACTGGGCCCGGCCCAGCCTCGCTCACACCAGAACACGGCTCCTGCTCTCCGTTTCTCTGGCTCCCTGGCGGCCGTTCCCGTGTGCTCCACGCGCGCTGTTTTCTACACAGAAGTGCGTGTGCCCCTGGTCTGCGTCCCGTGAGGCGTGCGACGCTGTCATTTCACGCAGGGCTGGCTGCTAACCCTTTGTCTCGGCGGGGACCGTGAGCCGTGAGAGGAGCCATCTCAGCTGGCCAGGGGACCCTCACGCGCAGCGGCCACGGCAAAGCGACCCCGGGAGGCTGGCGCAATGGGCGCGGCTGAGAGCTGGGAGGCAAAAGCCACTGAAGCGCAGGGCTGACTTCTAGCGTAAACGGGCTTCGCAGGGCCCCACGGCCGGTGACTGCAGCAGGGGGAGGGGTGGCGCCCCGGGCAAGGGTCCTTACAAGGACACATTTGGAGACAGTCTTTCAAAGGATGATTAGGTTGAATAAGGTCCTATGTCTCATAAGGACTAGTGTGTGCCCATAAGACGAATTGCTCTAATAAACCTGAAAGAACCAGCTTCTGGTGCCTCCTACGTCTCCCAGTGCTGTCTCTTTAAACGTCGTCTGTGCGACAAGCCCTCCAACCGACTGCCTTAAGGTCCGAGCTCTGCTCTCACTATGCCCGCGGTGCCCCGAGCTCGGCGCCGCTGTCGTGAGCACGCAGAGGCAGCCCTGGGGAGGAGCAGTCCTCACCCGTTCCTGAGCACGCACACACGTGGGCCTCCAGGCTTCGACTCCCTCGACGGCTGGCCGAGCGCAGAGCCATGGAGGCAGCCGGGCTCACGCTGCGTCCCAGGCTCGCTGCGCTGGTGTTCTGGGCACGTCAGACCCCAGGCTTTCCGGGCCAGCTTCTCTCTGCACTTGCTCTGGGTAATAGCACCCCCACCAGGGCAGTTACCAACCTGGGGTGGGCTGTTCTAAAGAGCCCTGGGCACCGGGCCCTGGCCAGCGAACGCACGGGGAACTCACCACATGGCGGAGCAGTCGAAATTCACCAGGAGCCACTTGTGGGGGTTAAAGTTAAAGGAATCTGCAAACTGCCAAGAAATAATGAAAACAGAAGGAGACAGGAGTGATTACTGCTGAGGTGCAAGGCAGGACTCAGACGAGATAATGAGCGGTATGTCTTCTTAAGTAAAACAGGGAGGCCCTGGGGCGAGGGGATGGACATGAGGCCACCACAGCCCTGGGCCTGGTTTCCGGGACCCGAGGGGGCAGCCACCGGACCCTCGGAGCTTCTGTTTATTCCCTTTCAAGTGGTGGTAACAAAGCACAGCTCGTGAACAGTGAAGCTGATACTCGTCCCATCCTGGGCTGGGCTCCTGGGGAGGAGGTGCAGGTCAGGGTCAGTGAATCGGTTCCGGCCCCCGCGGGTCCCAGCTGCAAACGACTGGCTCTGGGACCACTCACCCGTGGTCGGCGCCGCCTGACCATCCAGCATAAAACAAGATTTCAGCAGCTACGGAGCCAAGAAGAGCATGCTGCATTTCTGCAGGGCAGTCCTAAGGGCCGAGTGCTTGTGCTTTTCGAAGCGGGTGCCCGGGTCCCCCACCCCCAACCAGTGCCAGGACCTGGGTCCACCTGGAGTCCTGGGGACAGTGCCACAGTCCACGGGGCTAAACTGCAATCTGGGCAGAAATGATCCTCTGGCCAAACCTCCTAAGGCGGGAGGTGGGGGCAGTTGGGACCCTCCCCAAGCCTCCTCTACTTGTCCCAGGATGAGCCCCAAGGAGGCAGGAGGGGACAAGGGGCCAGGAGCACATCAGCAGGGCCATGGGGACAGCTGAGGGCCCCGCTCTGGGGTGCAGGTTCATTTCCTGCCAGGCTTCAATCTAAGTCATTTTGAGAAACAGACAGGAAATTACAAAGTTTCATTTGCTGATCAAAGGTAACAAAAGGTGAGAGAAAGGCTTTGTTTGCTGGGAATGTTATTAGCTCGCTCCTGGGGGCTGATCTGTTTAAACTTCTTTCATTACCCAACTGCGATATTTTCATCTTCCTGCCGACAGAGAGAAGGCTCTTATCTCTCGGCAGGATATTGCAGCCCCTTATCTGAGCAGCTGAGCTGAGCTGGGCGGGAGGCACAGCCCGCCAGGCAGGAAAGGGTCCCAGGAAGACGCAGACCTCCTCGCTGGACCGACATCCTGTCTGCTGCTGATAGAACCCTCCCCCACCCCCAGCCAGAGCACCCTCCTCCCCCGATGCGCTGGTCTGAGCAGGAGGCACCCCTGTGAAAGGTGAAACCTCAAGTTCAGGGGGAAGAGAAGAGAAGGCAGGAAAAGGTCTGAAACCCTAAACCTGGTGGTTAGAAAGGACTAGTCCTGGGAGAGCCTTGAGGAGCCCCAGGAACGCTTGGCCCTTCCCCTGACCTGTGGGGGAGGTCAGTCCTCGGGAGGTGCGTGCGCTGCCCCCCCGTAACAAAAGGCATTTCTGTGGCAGAGGCTCTGAGCCTTCAGTTCCCAGCACCAAACAACACCAGCAATCAGCAGTGACCTGCAGAGGGCCGGGGGTCAGCACCCCGACATCAGTGCCTTTCACACAGACCCCCCGCTCACAGAGGGCTTTGGGGGCTCTGTTTACACCCTGAGGATCGATCTGAGCCCCCACGCATTCCGTGATCAATAAATCATTACCGAATGAATGAGGCAATGAGCAAATGCGATGGGAGCCTACACCAGAGGCGAGGGACTCGTCGATGCTCCAGGGACCGCTCCTTTCAGAACGGGGACATTTGTATTCTGCCCCCCTGACCCCCTCTGCCTGGCATGACAGCATTCTCGGGCCTGGGTTGGTAATTAGGCGGTGGATGGGCGGCGGGACACTGGAGTGGAGACAGGCTCTGAGGGACAGTCTCCCTAGGCCCCGGCGACAATTAATAATAGCATCTGAGGCCAGCACAGCGCTGACTGCGTGCCAGGCGGGGTCCATAACCCGTTAAATAGGATTAACTCCTCTGATCTTGCAGCCACCCCTCGAAGGAGGTAGCAGCTAATCCGTCGTAGGAGATGTGGAAAGGGTACCCAGCCTGCCCAAGGGGACGCAGCACCTCCTGGAGTGACACGGGGGTCCACACAGGCCGTCGCGGGCCCTCACTCCTACACCCTGCCTGGCTGGCAAGGTCTCCGGAAGCCCCACCTCTGAGCACAACACTGATGCATGTTGCTCCAGCCCCAACATCTCCTCCCCGACTCCAGACGCCTGAAGTCCGGGCAGCGGTGGGGAGCATGTCCTCAGATGAGGATTTAAAAAAAAGTCACTGCCTCTCCAACTCGATCGTACTGAAGTGTGCACCCACCTCCACGCCGTTGAGAAGGTGCCGGAACTCGGGGCAGATGAAGGCGCTGCCAGCGTAGGCAGCGTCGACGTGTAGCCACAGGTCTTCCTTGTTACCTGGGAGCCAGAGGTGACTGTGAGCTCTCCAGCGGACACCCTCCTCGCGTGGGCCCGACGGCTGGTCTCATGCCTGGGCCCCTAAAGGCTTCCCCACCTGGAGGGCAGCGAGGCCAAGGGCCGGGGGCGTGGCTGCTGGCCCAGCGTGCCCAGCACCGGGCACACAGTGTGAAGTAGGGCTATGATAAAGCCAGAGCTCTCTGCATCATATTTAATACCTGATTATATTAATCGCAACAGTGAGATGATGCCATGGTGGAGAACCCAGAGGAAGGTCTCTCCGAGGCCCAGAGGAAAGGGCATCAGAAGAAAGTGTGTGTGGTACTCACAGACGGGCCCCAGTTCCAGGAGGCGGTCGAAGGAGCAGCAAGACGTGGTCCCCAGGGTCGCCACCACCTGGAGAGCACACACCAGGCCTCTGCTCAGACCCTCACATCCGGTCCCCGCGCCCGCCCCAAGCCTGGAATGTGGAGCTTGGTGACGCTGCCGCGCGGAGGCGTGACCCTGAGCGCGCAGTAACCCTCGCGGGAAGCGTTTCGGCGACCTCTCCCCTCGCGTCTCCTCCCCCTGACACATCGTGATCGGATTCCGTGCAAGGACTTCTGTTTGTAGGTCGAGGAAACAGGACATGTCCCCTCGTGGGGATTATTCTCTGTCTGTTCGTGGGCACCCAGAGAGGGCCTAGGAAGAAGCTGACCAAATGTTAACACTGTTGGACTCGTAGAGTGAGGTTCGGGTTGATGCATGTTTCATGTAAACCCGTGTTCTTGGGTTTGTGCATTCTGACTGCTGTCGTTTGGAGCATTTGGTAAAAACCACACATGGCTCCCGCCCCGGGAAGGGCCTCAGCCAGGAGGAAGGAGGGTGTTCGCTCTGCAGACAGAATGTCCAGCTGCCACCACAGCCTCCTCTGCTGGACATGGTTGTGGTCCCTGCTGCACTTGACCTACGTGCGACTCCAGAGGGGGGTCAGGGACCCGTAGGGAGGTGGGGCCCAGGTGTGGTTACTCTTGGTGTCCATCGGTTAAAGGGCCCAGTGCCCTGGGCCATGTCGCAGGCCCTGCAGCCAACCCAAACCCATGCAGCCCTGGCAGGCGGGAGGCTGGGGTGCCGGTGGGGACCAGACCCTTGTGGGGGGCAGCCCTGCCTGCTCAGTGTTCTCGCAGCACGCCCTAATTCTCAGAAGCCACTCCAGCGCCCAGCACCTGCTCAGCCCCAGGCCCTGACGAGCTCGGCTTGGTGACATTAACCTGATTTGAGCAGAGGTATAATCAAATTTGGGCAGGAGGAGGGAGGGAGGGGACAAGGCTGGCGCCTCATCTCTGACAGTCCCCCCCAACCCCGCCTTCCTGCTGCCTAGGACACGGTACCTTCCACAGCCTTCTCTCCTGCCTTAGCCACCGACCTGCCCGCTGTGCTTGGGTGTGTGCCCCAGGGACACTGCCCTCTGTCCCTGGCCTGACCTCGGCAGCTGTGGAGTGCAAACCCCCACGAGGCAGCCAGGGGAGCCACCACCAGCCCCAGACGTCCCCAGAGGGCAGCAGTTTGGCCTGCGGGGCCCCCACCTGCCAAATGCATCCCTGGCTCTCAGCTAGGGGCTGTGAACTTTGAGGGGTGTGCAGCCCCTGGAGCATATAATGAAGCCAGAGGCACGGCGTTATTAGGCGCGTGCGGTGTTTTGACCGCTAGATTTGTGTGCCTCAGCTCTGCCCTGAGGGTCCAGGCTGCCTCTCCCACTGGCATCACAAGCCCTCATTGCTGGTTTAGGACACAGACCAGTTGCGTTTCCTTGAACATCCTGTGATCATTCTCATTGCTGCTGTCTATGGCGCCGGGGTGGTTCCAAGGACTGGGAGATGCCTAGACAGCCGAGCACCCACCTAGCAGCCTTTCCCAGTCCTGAGTGCACACGAGGACCTTCCACAGCTGAGGACTGTGCTCAGCGCCTGGCTCCGCCCTCAAGATTCCGGTAAAACGGAACCATCACCACCCTTCAGGGCTGCCTCCCGGCGGCTGCTGTGCCACCAGGTGTGATGGGGCAGGACCCCACCTGCTGCCTCTGATACGTTGGGAGCGAGGTTCAGAGGCTCCAGCTGCCATGCCTACTGTGCCTTCCCCAGCGGAACACGCCCGTCTGCGCACAGGAAAACCCGGGCTCCTTGTGGGCCGCTGTTTCACTCACATCACTGCTCGCTGGCGTCTCTCACTGGGGACGCGGCTTAGCGTTTGCCGACCACACTGAGCTGCGCGGCGTGGTCTCTCGCTTTAGTTGTAGCTCGGCGCAGGCGCCCAAAGACCCTTCAAACCGTGACCGTGTAGTGTCCCTTCCCAGGAAGCAGGAGCCAGGCGTCTCGCTGCCTAGCAGGGCCCTCCTTGCTGGGGATATCTGCCCGCTCCTGTCTGAGATTTACGAGCCCTGCTCCAGCCTCACTCAAGGAGGGCCCCACATGCCACCTGGCCCAGGGCCTCCCTGGCCCTAACCCCAGACCCAGGCCAGGCTCAGGCATTTGCACCCTGCTCGCTGAACTTACAAAGAACGGGATCAGACCAGCCGCCTTGTCCCTCTCCAGCGCCTCCTGCAGGGCTGACGCACGCATGGTGAACTTGTCGTCCGAAGGGATGGCTTTGAATTTCACGCCTCCGATTAATGCAGCTCTTTCCACGGAGCTGTGGGCCTGCGGAGAAAGCAGCAGAGTTAGACCCGTGTAGCCCACATTGACTCCCGCGTCCCCCTCTCTGCAGGGCTCGCCCACAGGCCAGGCTGCATCTCGACCTGCCCAGAGAGCCCTCCCTGACCAGATCCCATCCTGCCCTCCTGCTGCCCCGGCCCTGTGGGCTGCCCAGAGCACGTCTCCGGGATCCACGGTGAGCACCTTCAGCCCCGACCCCTGTCATGTAGGAATGACGCCTGGGGCCCCAGACCTCCTCACTGGTGTAGTGAGTTCACCTTAACCCCAGCACCCAGGGTGTGCGTGGGGCCCGGACACTCGAGGGCACGGCCGTTGAGCCCTCCTGGTGACCTTCCGACTGCGGTCTCCCTCCCGGAGTCACTTTCCCAGCTCCAGTCTGTCCTCTGCTGGTTCTCACCCTATTCCATTTCTGATCTGTTTCTTTTTAACCCTCTTCAATTCAAAGGGCCGGTCCTGTTTGCCCAGTTCTCTCACCTGGTCCCACCTCGCAGATCAGTGACTGACAGAGGAGCTGCGACCCCCAGGACAGGTGCGTTTGTCCCCGGTGGATGGTGAAAAAGGCTCAGAGGATTTACATGCTTTGCCGGAGATCACGGAACTTAAAAGAGCGGAGCTGGGATGGGAGCCCAGGCCTCTGAGACCCGTGTCTCAGTCCCCTCACGGCCCCTCTGAAGGCAGCCAGGGGGTCTCAGGGGGTCCCAGCTCCCTGTGGGCGGCCACAGAGCTGGTCACCGTGACCTCACAGCATGTTCTTTTTCACCCGGATTTATGATGAAGTTCCTGCCTGCGGCCCACGCCTTCTCGCGAGTGTGGGCGTCCCCCTCCGTGTCCCCGAACGGGGCTGCTCTCCAGTACCAGAGGATGCTGTCGCACTATCTCAATGTGACACACAGCAGAGAGCACAGATCTGGGCGGCCCCGCAGAGCCCTGGGGCGACACGCTTACCTGGTCCGAGAAGTACGCCACCAGCTTCTCCAGGACGGCGGCGTCCGTGAGCCCTGGGTGGGCGGCCTGCAGGCGGCGCGTCACTTTGCTCCGAGCGGCCAGCAGGGCCATCAGTGTGGCCTCACTGGCGCTTCCCTGAAGTGGAGGGAGGTGGGAACACGCTTCAGAGCCCAGTGAAGGGGTTGAAGTGGAAACTCTGGGAGACACAGGGTCAAATCTGTTTCCCTTAGAAGGTGAGTCTGAGACCTCAGAGGTCATGCTCCTTCACTCGGGAGACGCTGGACCCCAGTGACGGCCCACCACCTTAGATTTTACTCTCCCAGAGGAGCTGTTGGGTCAGGGACCAGCACTAAGCCTGGCTCTGTGAGCCTGGCCACTCAGACAGAGACATTTATATTTGCTGGCAAATGAGGGGTGCTTTCCTGGAGACTCAGAAAATCACCGTGGAGCAGGGGCCCCCCAACACCTGGGTATCAGTCCATGGCCCATTAGGAACCAGGCCATGTCACATCTCCTGCTGTCCAGCCCCTTCTTCCACAAAACAAGTGCGCAGTGCCAAAAAGGTTGGGGGTCGCTGCCTCGGAGGATTCCCCCAATGCCCCATGTTAGGGGCTGATCACGTCCTCCTGGGCCCTGATCCCAAGTGGTGGGGCGTGCTCAGCAGCGGGGGGCGGGGCACAGACATGGATGCATGTGGAGTGGCGACCACGCGAGGACACCGGGAGACCACCGTCTGCCAATGGCCGAGGAGAGGCCTCCGGACGCTGCCACCTTGGGCTCGGACTCCCAGCCTCCAGGCCTGTGCGTCAGTGCCTCTCGGCCCTTGGAGCCACCTGGTCTGCCACATTTTGCTGTGGCCCCTTAGTCAACGAACGCAGCGAACACCAACGACAAATTCTGGGAAAGCAGTAGAGCAGGCGCCACCTTCACTCCTCTGAGGCCGGACTCAGCGCCCACCATGTTATCCCAAGGGGTGGGAAGACAGCCTGGTTCTCAGGTTTCGTCATCTTCGGGTGGAGAACTGCGGCTCAGACAGGCGAGGGGACTCGGCCCAGCCACGAGCCCTGTCCGTCCCACCCAGGCTGGCGGGCCTCCCCACACGTCTGAGCAGCGTCTCCCCAAGGGCTGCTCATGACCTCTGAGCCTTACGGAAATCCTACAAGGAACCCAGGAGCCGCACGGGACCAAGGTTAGAAAGACAACCTGTAAAAGGTGGGTTTTTGTTGACTGTGAGAGAGGGATTATAAGATTTTAGAGTTTGACAAAGACAAATTCAATAAAAAAAAATAAAGGTTAACCTCTCACAATTTATCCTCTCTGCATTTATCCTCCTTGCCTATTTTTATTACCAATGTAATGCTTTCATTTCTTTTCAGCCAGCTCCTGTCCTTAGGGAAGGCAGTCGGGATCAAAAGATAAATGTGTTTCCTCACGGCTCTAAAATGCGTGGACTCCCCACACATCTGAAACCTCCTTGACTCCGCCTCAAAGATGCATTCCTGATCCCTGCAGGTGGCTCTCCCACTGGCGGGGGTTGTAGGTGTGGCGTCGGCCGCCCGCTGCACACCTGGTTGGAGAAGCCGGCCAGTGCAGCTGAGTTGGCTGTGGTGGGGCATCCAAGCTGCTTGGTTGGGGCCCAGGGACACTGCTCTTTGGTGGCTGCTGTCCTGTTGCACCCCCACGTTCCGTGTGTCCTGGGCCCACACTCATCCTCAATGCCAGTGGAGAACCTCTGAAGGCCCAGCTGTCGCTTGAGCGTCCTTTCCCCCAGCCCTCCCTCGGGGGCTTCAGGCTCTCTCAGGACCCAGGTGACCCCACAGTGTCCCCATGCTCTGAGCCACACTTTAAGGAAAGACTGTGAACCACCATCCATGGTGGTTCCTCAGGGGTTCCCCCCAGGCTCTGTCTACGTCTTGAGAGAAGATCCCCCTCCTTTGGGCAACCAGAAGTGACTCTTAAAAAGCCAGTGGATGACAGGACTCTCTGTGAGCACCAGCACCCTGGCCCGGGGGTGGCCCTGGGCTCGTGGCCCCTTGCTGGAAGCGGGTTCCTACAGAGGGTGCAGCAGGGTGCCTGACCTGGTGCTGACAGCTGATGACACCTCTGCTGTGTCATGGCAGACAAAGGTTGCCATGGTAAAGCTGCCCAGAGTCGGAGAAGATGCTGCGGCAGGGGCGTGGGGGGGGCGTGGGGCTGGCTGCTAAGCTGGGAACAGAAAGGGCCCCCCACCTCCTGGGTGTTCAAGTGCCTTCCACGCACACAGGGGAAGTGACTTTCCCCCCACCAGCACTCTCAACCCAATTACGAGACAATTCGCAGCCCTGGCCGCCCTGCTCTGAGCAGGCTTTGACATCTGACTCACGCACCCGCCACTGCTCCGAGGGCAGCAGCTGTGATTATGGCTTCAAGGGGCTCAGTGTCCCCTGCAGCGGCAGCCTGAGGGCTGTCACCAAGCTCGGGCTCTCTGGAGCCTCGCAAATTACCACAATCAGCTTGTCAGCCAGGAAGGGCAAAGATGAGCTTCCTGCCGCAAACAGAGCCTCACTCCCATCCAGCCACCCGAGCGGGTCAGGCTCCCGCGGGGTGGGGATGGGGGTGGGGGGTATGGAGTCCCATCCCGGGAGTTGCCAGGACTTGCCCCAGCCAAATGGTGGGGCTTCCACGGACTCTGGGAAATGGAGTGGATTTGTGGGAAAAGACCACTGAGAGACGTGCCCAGGGTGGCACACAGGGCTCCGGACACGGTGCCCGGGGAGATGGCCGGGCGAGCTGGGAGACGCACACGGGCCCAGCTCGCTTTGGGATGAGCCTCGCCTGTCACTGGCATGTGCTCTGGGGCAGGACACATAACCTGCCGGAGCCCCGCCTCCTCTCCTGTGGAAGACGGTCCGTCGTGCACCCAGTGGTGCCAGCTCACACCCAGTTCACTCAGGCCAGGCAGCCGGTGCAAAGCAGCTATTATCGTAACAGATGGCCTCAGCGTCAAGGGTATTGAGAAGATCTTTTGAGCAGCGTCCCTTTAGAAGTAGCATCTTGGACTGCTGAAAAGAACTGGGAGACACATTGTCAAGGTCCGAAGACCCAGGAGCACCACTGATGTCTGTTGGGTGTGGGTCTCGGGGGGAGCAGGACCACGGGCATGAGCTCAGCCAGGCAGCCCGCAGGGAGCGGGGGCCGTCTTGGAAGACTGTGGCGCTTGGGCCTAAGGGTGTCCTCTGAAATGTTATCTCTAAGAGTGAAAATATCGATACAATGTGTCTCGTATGCCATTTACATGAATTGCAAAACGTCACAGAAAATCACGCAATGATGCTGTTCCCAAAGAGCATACACGTCCCCGGGGGGGGGGGGGGCTCACGAGGGAGTGCGACGCCGTGACAAGAGCAGGCATGGCCGTGCGACCCGCCCATGCGGTGTGGTCTGTTTTGTCTCTGCGCTGCACGCTTGGGTGTGGACGCAGCACCACGAGAAGTGTCCCCGTGTCCCTGTGTGTCTTTCACTTTAACAATGGGTGTGCATTTGTCACAGGCAGAGAGGGGGCAGTACTATTTTTCGGAGTGAAATAGCAGGACCAAAGTCGACAGCGAGGGCAACATGGTGGTCGTGCAGAAATTTAGACATGGATGCAGAGAAAACCATGCGAAATTCCCCCAAACTGAGGAGGAGGAAATGACGAAGACAGGGAACGAGCGATGCCAGAAATCAGGAATGGGGGCCCAGCCTGTGGAAAGGGGACACTCCTGAGGACCAGGCAAGAAACAGTACGTCTTGGACTGCTGGGCTTCCCCCATACAGGGCTGGGACCTCCAGACGAGGGGATGCCCGCAAAAGGGACCTGTGGGCAAACTACAGGGACTCCTAAGGAAAAAGTAAGTCCTCGGCACTCGCCCAGGCCACACTGAGGGGTGAGGTGGCTGTCCCCAAGGCCCGGAGAGGGGTCCCCTGGAGTTCACACCCGAAGCTCCTTCCACACATGGCCCTCCTCACTCTCCGCTGTGACTCTGTCCACCCCAACTCTGCTCCTCATCAGAGGAGGACAGCTGTGCGTCCACCGAGGATCTCGGCCTGTTCACCAGAACTGGAGGCTCCCTGTCCCCACGGGGTGCGGGGCACGAGCGGAGACGTCTCTGCCCAGGAGGCCAGCGGGCGGGCAACAGGACGTCTGAGGAGGAGCAGACTGTCCCGTGCGGGACGGTGATGAGAGGCCGCGCGTTGGCGAGGGTGTCCTTGTGGCCACTCTGTGCAGACTGGGGCCGGCTCTGTGGCCTCGTGAGAGCTGTGCTCCCATCCTAGTGACTTGTTCCCCTCAGCTGCCGGTCAGCACCCCCGGCGCAGCGGGTAATGCTGTGGGGCCAGAGAGGACAGAGGGAAGGGGCCTGAGCTGGCCACGTGGGCCCGTGGGTCCCCGGAAGTCCCACCTGTCATGGCTCGTTTAGCAAAGTGGCCCCCAGCTCTCTGCATCAGCGTGATGGGGGGTGCATATCAGAATGCTCATCTCCAGGCCCATCTCTGGGGACAGAGCCTAGGTCAGCCACAGGCCAGACGAGGTACAAGCAAGGAGGGCTTCCCGGAGACGCCTGTGTGTCTTCCTCCTGGAGCCCAGGGACCCTGCGTCTTCCGAGGCAGAGGGATCTCGCTGATGAGATTAAGTTAAGAACCTTGACCTGGGGGATTATCTCAGATTATCTGGGTGGACCCCATCTAATCCCAAGGGTCCTTGAGCATGGAGAGCCATCTGTGGTCACCGCCAGACAGCTATGGAAGGGAGGGACTGCAAGATAGGGTGTGGCTGGCTTTGGAGACGGAGGAGAGGCCGAGGCAAGGACACAGGCACCTAGAAACTAGAAGCATCTGGGGAAGTTTCCCCAAGGCCGGTGCCAGATGCGCTTGGGGAGAAGCATTGGGTGCGAATCCACCTTCCTCACTCCCTTCGGCCACAGCAGCTGGCAGTCTGCATGCTGTCTGGCCCCTCGGGTCATAGAACCCCTGTCTGTATTGTTCTCAGGGCCTTTGTGAAGACAGTGTCCCAGAAAAGAAGTCCCTTTGTTCAAAGGGCACGAGGCTTTCCCGACATCATATCATTACCACCCACCTGATGCGAGAGAGGAGATGTCGGAGAGGGTGGGGGTTCCCTAGAGCCCACCTTCCTGCTTGGAAATAAAGCAGCACTGAGTGCCAGTCTGCTCAGTGGCACTGGCCCTGCCAACCCCACTGGGGCACACGTCCCACTGTGACTGTCCCCTGTGCGCCGTGTCCCCTAATGCATGTACGTTCTGACCCACAGTCTCTGTCGGTGGTACATGGGGAGTGAGGAGAAGGGTTCACTCATCCCGCAGGAAAGGCAGCCTCTTCGGAGAGGCTGAGGCCCCTGCAGACGCAGAGCATCGTCAGAGCCTTTGCAGCCCGTGGCCACTGTGGCCGTGCAGGGGCACCTGCTGAGTGACAGTCACCCTGTGAGCAGGGCCTGGGGACCCAGGGACAGGCAGCACCAGAACCCAAGTCTAGGCCCAGTGTTGTCAGAGTCAGCTTCGCCATCTCCGGGGGAAATATGAGGACGCCCCCAGAGCCCCAGCCCTCCCCGCTGTGCCCAGACTCCCCAGTGGAACCTTTTCCAGGGAGCTGGACGCCCCGCCCACCTCACCTGGATCACACCGCCCCCTTCGCCACCGCACTCGGTCAGGAAGGGCGCCGGCAGCTGCACCATCTTCCCGAGCCAGTCCAGCATCACCGTCTCCAGCTCTGTGCACGCCGGGCTCGCAGCCTGTGGAAGGGAGGCGTGAACCCCGGCCCGCTGCCCGCCACCCACCGCCTCCTGTCAGCTTGAGACAAAGGGGCATACAGACGGGCAGCTCCCTCCACCCATGTAGCAGAAGGGTTTAAGCGTCTTCAGAAGGCCAATCTTGAGGCAGATCTCAGGGGAGGGTGTGCCCCCATGTTGGATTTTCGGGGAGAAAGTGGCAGAGACAGGCCCGGGCACCTGGTGGCAGCAGGCTGTTGCCTGAGGCCGCTCTGAGGCATCCCTGGGCCTTTCTGGGCCAGTCCAGCACTGAGAGCCTGGCCCATAGCGTCTCATCCCCCTGCACATGGGGATGGAGGGGGGTGAGGACCCTCCCCCCACCCCCAGATCCCAGGCTTGCCACAGGGAGCCCACGCTCACTGCGGGGTTGGGGGAGGGTCTGCATGTGTCTCAGTGACCCCGTCGCCCTCCCCCAAACACTCATTTCCTGAGGACGTCACTGTCCCCCCATGCCCACCCTTCTCTGCCACAATTCTCCAGGGGCTGGTGTGGGGACAAGGGGCCAGGACTTCCAGAATTTGGGGAGCAGCAACAGGGGTGAATCTTTCCCTGGACATGGGCAAGAACCGTCCGCTCCCAGGAGCTATGCCAACGCCAGACACGCAGAGACCCGTGAGAAATGGCCGGGGACCCCGTGATGACACGGCAACGACCCTGCCACAGGGCGCCAGCACCACGCCCTGGCTCAGTGCGCCCTCTGTTTCCTCGAGGAAGCATCCAGAAAGGCTCCCCGGGGGGCCCCTCTGTAGTCACAGCCAGCACAGTGGGGCCGAGTCCAGAGCTGGGTCCAGGAGCCTTGGGCGCGTCTCTGACCTGCCCGCGACCCTCTAGGCTGGGGCTCTGAAACTTTTCTGCCTCTGCACGTGGGGACGGGTGGGCCTAGGCTGCCCCCAGATGGACTGAGCTTCCCCTCCCCCACAGTGGGTCCTCCTCATGGGACTGCCAGCCCATGACGCTCGGCTGGTCACACAGCCTGCTTGGGAGCCGCATCCAGAGCACCTGCCCCGGCCCGGTGAAACCCGGCACCGGCACAGGACCGGCCCTGGCTGCCAGGAGCCCAGGCTTTGGGGCACAGAAGCCCGGGGACGGGCCCCGGAGACATCAGGCTGGCCCCAGAAAGGATGTGCATGAGAGGGGGCAGGGGCCAGGTCTCCCTGAAGGGACAGGACGGCTCTGGGCCCACAGAGCAGAGTGACACCTGCAATCGAAACAGCCTCACTTCAGAGGGGCGAGCTCCACAGGGACAAAGGGAGGTCGTCCAGGCCACGTGGCTGTGCCCAGGCTGCTGTCCCAGCAGGTCTGAGTGCTGTGCTGGCAGCTGGGGTCCCCTCCGACCCTGCCATCAGGGTGAGATGGCAACGTCACCTCCCCCCACCTCTGACACGTGGGGGCAGGGCCAGGCAGACGTCGGGTGCTGGCCCGAGCATTCACCCTCTCACGCCTCAGACCCCAACTAAGGGTGACTCGGCACCAGCAGTTCACTCCTCTCCCGGGTCTAGGCACGTGGACATGGCGGGCCCTGAGGGCCACTGGCAGACCTGGCCTTGACACTGACACAGGACACTGTCTGTGCTCTGTGTCGGGGAGCCAGGGCCTTCCCCATGGGGCTGTGCCGGGAGCAGAGGGGCAGGAGGAGGGGACGGCCCACCTGCCCTCTGAACAGGGGTCTTCCTGTCATCGTGCCCCCAGGAGAAGTGGGCCTGGGTGGGCAGGGGGACACAGGCACTGGCCTGGGGAGCCCAGCACTCCCAGTGTGGGACCCTCTCCGGGACAGCCACCCGGTGGAGAGCAGATGGGTGGGACCTGGGCAGGGCATCTCTCCAGCTGGAGACCCCATGGGACCCCTCCCTCTGGGCTGCTGGTGGACACGCAGGTTCCCACCAAGCTGCGGAGACCAGGGCCGTGGTTCTGGTCCACACCGGGCAGCTCTAAGAAAGCCCGGCTGTGCAGAACTGCCTCATGCTAGCCGATGACTTCTCCGGAACAGTCTCTGTCTCTCTAGTCCCCAGGAAGGGCACCCTCCCTGGGGTTGAGTCCCCATCCTGCCCCACAGGCGCACGGCCACCCGCTCACACCATGTCCTCGGGGCAGGGCCCCCTGTCCCCACTGTCACTCACCCAGGAGAAGCCGATGCAACCAATGGCCCCGCTCAGCATGTCACCCAGGAGGGCCGGGAAGGAGCTGGCCGTGGGGAAGTAGGCGAAGAAGTGAGGGCTGTGCCAGTGGGTCACCTGTGGGGAGACGGTGGTCACTCAGGGTGGGAGGGGCCCGCACAGGCGTGGGACCCAGGCCCCCGAGGTCTGCCCAGGGAGGGGTGTCGCTGAGAACTGCAGCGTTTCCTCTGAGGCTGGCATGCGTTCGTGTTGGGGGCAGCTTGCCCTGAGGCCCCGGCTCCCTGTGTGAGAAGCCTGGTTTTTTAAAACTGCTTCATAAAAATAAAAAGTCTGTATCAGAAAAAATGTGGAAAAAGGCGTGCCTTCAGAGGTTTCTTCAGCTGATGTTGCTGCCAGTCCCCCACTTCCTGTTCGGTGCCCCCCCTGTGCTCCTCTGTCACCAGACGCCATCAGGAGAGGACGACAGTCAGGGTGCCCCATGGTGGTGACAGCCTGGCTGGGACAGCCTCCGAGTTTGGGGAGAAGGTGGGGGAGGAGGGAACATGGAGGGCTGACTCCAGGTGTTGCTTCTTTAATTTGTTCTTGTCCCCAACGTGCATGTCATGTGAGAGCAGAGCAAAGCCCCAGGACCCCGGTGGGGCTCAGGGGTGACGGGGAGGTCCAGGAGGGTCACTCAAGCCTCCCGGGGACAGGACTCAGCCGTCCGTCACCGCCCACCTCCGCCGGGCCCCGCCCCCACTGCCCCAGGCTGTGCAGGTGTTCCGCCTACGTGGGTCACTGCCAGCGCCGCTGCCTCAACAACGCCAGGGATGCCCGTGTCTGAGACGAGTCATGAGAGCCCCCAGGACAGGATGGCGGCCAGGACCGGGAGCGGTCAGCCGGACTCCTGCAGCCCCAGCTGCTGGCTCTGGTGAGGCTGAGGGGCCAGGAGGAGCTGCGAGCCCCAGCCCCGGGCCCCTGCTCTTTCAGGCACCTGGGAGACATTTTCATTTCTTTTGAAACCAAAAGAAAAAAAACTATGCTTTCAGGTCAAAACCAAAAGTTTACTCCGTAACATTCAGGTAACATTCATCTTTATGCCAGCGCACTCCCAAATCGCAACTTTCTTCATGTTTCCACGGAGGAAGGACCCAGGGCAGTGAGGGTGTGGCCTGGGCACCGGAGGCCCCTCCCAGCGGCCCCCTCCCGCCCTGATAGCCAGGCCAGGCCAGGAGCGAGTCTTGCCCGAGGACACAGGCAGGCCTGCTCCGACTCTCGACTAAGCCCCACATGGCACTGGGGACGCATGTTCCTGTGCGCCCTCCAGCCGGCTGAGGGAGGGCAGACCCACAGCTATGCGGGCGGGGGGGCTCACTTTCCCCCTGGGGCCAGTGCTCTGCACAGGGCAAGCCCCATCGAACCTCAAGGGAAAACTCCACAGCATCCCAAATCGCCCTGTCAGGGATGGCACGGCTATGTCCCCATAGTCTGGCGTGGAAGTCCCCCCTGCAATGTGACGGCACTAGAGGAGGGGGACAGGTCATGGGGTGGCCATCTGCAAGCCAGGAGGAGAGAACCCTCACCGGGAACCGGGTCTGTGGGAGCCATGACCTGGGCCCCTGGCCTCGGAGCTCCGACAGGGGCGCGTTTGCTGTCTGAGCCGCTGCCCCTCTCCCGAGTGGTGCCCCGTGTGGCAGCCCCCTAGGCTGACATTTACCCGCATGTCCCCCGCAGGGGCTGTGTGCTGAGGCTGAGCGCGCTTGCAGCTCCTCTGGGCAAGAACCAGGATTTGCGCTCGACTCAGAGTGCAAATGTCAGAGGCCCTCCTGGGAGCTGGCTCAGTCTGAGCAGCTGAGGTCCCCGGGCGGGGGGAGGGGCCCAGGCCACTGGTCCCAGGGCCTCCTCGGGGTCCAGTCTGACAGTGGGGGGTGGGGCGGGGAATCTGAGAACCCTCCCGCTGTGCTGCTGCCTCTGGGACTTCCCAGGCAGGGCCAACCGACTGTGGAGACACAAAGCAACTAGTGTGTTCCTTCCAGGATGACTCTCAGGATGACGCCCGGCCCTGGGTCCTGCCCACACCTGTGCCGGGCTCCCCGGGACCCACCAGAGCTGTCACTGTGGACAGAACCAGCCCCTGGTGCCTGTTCTACGGTGAAATCAGCGAAGCCTTCTTTCCGAGTGTGCGATTCATTTACCTTCTGGTCAACATGCAACGGTGGCAGGAGGCTTCATTTTGAGGGAGGGACTTACTGGGAACCCACCACCAGGGGCTCTGAACCTCCAGCTGTCCTGTTTACTAGTTCCCATAGCGGGGTCTTGGGCAGGGGCAGGGCTGGAGGGGCTGGGGAAAGCACGCTCGCCACCCTCAGAGCCCACAGACCTGGGCTGTGATCCTGGCTGTCACTCACTGGCTGTGCAACCTCAGTCTGGTCACCTAACCTCTCTGGGCTTCCACTGCCTTGGCTGTAAACTTAGAAATTACAAGGGTTTCTGTCCACCAGGGTGATTGTGATCAGGTGACATAACACAGGTGCACCGCCTCGGGTCCAGGAGCCGCTCCTCGAACTCACCAGGAGCCCTCCGACCTGACCTCGACTCACTCACCCCTGGCATGATGATGTTCTCCACATCCTTCATGATGTCCTCGAATGTGTCCGGCTCCTCGGGGGCGCAGCTGGGGATCAGGGGACGCAGGTAGCCAGGCTGCACGTCGGGGAAGACCTGGCGCTGCTCAATGCCCTCCAGGTAGTCAGCGATGTAATCCACCATCTCCCTCCCTCTCCTCCTGAACTCGCTGGAGTTCATGCTGCCGGCGGCTTCCTCGGAGGGGCGGGCTGCACTGAGACAGGAGAGACACGGACCTGCGGCCACCGTGGAGTCAGCAACCACGGCCCGCTGCTGCAGGGAGCCGGGGGGGTTCCCCACCAGCCTTGTAACGTTCGCATCAGCTAATCAATACGTAGCCTTGTGAGGGTGGTCCCTGTCAGACGTTACTTAATACGGACCGACTCGTTCCCTTTGCCCTCCCGCCTGCCCGGGCAGCTGCGCTGCCAGCACTTCCGCACACCCAGCGTTCTGGTTCCCAGATGACACCCAGCCCTGGGTTTTCAGGTCATTTTCAACAGGGCCATCCCCAGGACCAACACCCACGTGGGAACAGCGTGTCCCCAAACAGGCCACTTGTGGACATAGCAACGCAGAGGTCGTCTGGTGGGGCAACGCCAAGTTTTCATCCCGCCGAACATGTGCGTGTCCATGCATGTCCATGCGTGCCCACGCCAGCCCCTCCCACGTGGACGGTGGGCTTGCACGGAGATTTTAGCAGGGAGGAGAAAGTGCATTTGGGAGGGCGGGTCTGTGGGTGATAAGACCCGTCTGTGTTTCCCAAACCGGAAACCTGAACGCCACCAAGAAAACTGCTCACCCGGCCCTGAAAGTCCGGACTCGCAGGCTTCTGGAATGTCTTCTTCAATCGCAGGAGATAATTGTGTGCTAAACAGGGGGTGCGCTTCTGAGCCTCGCAATTCAAAACTGCCTTTTCCTAGGAGGGGCGGCTCTCCGGGGACCGCAGAGCGAACCGCGACCCGGCCCGCGCCCTCGACAGCGTGTTCTCAGCCTCGTTTCCTGCTCTCTGCGCTGCTGTGTGGGGGCGGGGCGGGTGTTGGCAGGGTACCGGCATTAAGGAGAAACTATTCACAGGACACGAGCTAACCACAGCCAGGGAGATTTTACTCCAGGCCGCCACTGGGGCAGGGCAGCAGACGCAGAGGGGAAGGTTTTAGGTTCTTTGAGGCCCATGATTCTGTCCACGTTCTGGGTACGCCTTTCCTCTGGCGAGGGCAGATGACCACGGTTAGGAGAGGAGATAAGACTCTGCATAACGGCCCCCGTGAATGAAACAGTGACAGTCTGGGTCTGAAGTTCCCCTGCCTCTGGGTGCCGCAAACCCGGTCCTGGGATGCTCCCGCTGCTTGTCCCAACCTTTCCTGGAGGCTCCTGCTTCTTCCCGCCCCAGGCGTCCCCAAGCATCTCAGGGCAAGGCTGCTGCGATGCATGTGGCTTTCCGTTTATAGTCCCCTGGGGCCCACAGGCTTCAGAATTAACTTTTCACTTGGGGTGACTCTGGTCTTTTCAAATTTAGCACGTTGACTGAATGCCACCCGAACTCCGTCCCGCAGAAGGTACACTGGCCGGCTGGCCTTTCCGCTGGGCAATGCCGGCTGAGCACAGCCCTGTCACATGATTTCTCAGGGTGGCGTGGCGTTCCCCAGTCTGGAGGGGCTGCAGTCCAAGGGGAACTTCTGTGGGCGAACGTTTTGGTTCTTGCCAGCGGTTCCCCGCCTTCGGGGGAGAGCTGGTGGGACACCACGGCCAGGACTTCGGGGTCAGGACCCAGAAGGCCCCTACTTGGGTGTTTGCCAGCTGAATGGCCTGAAGTCAGTCCCTGCTGCCATTAATGTCTACTACAAATGCCCCGTCCCCAGGACGACCTCCACAATTAGATAAGGCCACGGGAACAGCCTAGAACAGAGGCCCGAGATCCACATTCGCTGTATTAGCTTTTCTAGAAGGTGCTGAGAGGGGCAACCTCACATTAACATTTCTGAACACTGTTTTGCATTAAAAATTTGTAAAAGGAAGAACATTTATAATTTTTTAGAACAAAAATTTTTCAAGATTTTATTTATTTTTAGACAGAGGGGAAGGGTGGGGGAAGAGAGGGAGAGAAGAAACATCAATGTGTGGTTGCCTCTCATGTGCCCCCTACTGGGGACCTGGCCCACAACCTAGGCTTGTGGCCTGACTGGGAATAGAACCGGTGACCCTTTGGTTTGCAGGTTGGCAGTCAATCCACTGAGCTGCACCAGCCAGGGCTAGAACAAATTTTTATAGAGACATGTATTTTTAGTGTTTCAAAATTATATGGCCAAATTTCTCCTCAAAACTTTGTTGTTTTTTTAATCAAAGGACTGCCTCACAGGGAGGGACTAAGAATCATCATTTTGCCATATAATCATCACCGCCGGGTTTGCACTTGCTGTCAGGGCTTGCCACAAGAGGGGTTCTTGCTCTCGCTCCATTTCCACACTTCCGACAGTTTCCCCCGCTTCCTGGTCACCGGGCATTCTTTACGAACTGCCCATCCCCTGGATTGTTCCCCATTATGTAGATGGAATTGCAGAATAGAGCACCCTCATGCTCCCCGTCTGGGATACGTCGTGCAGACATCGCCTCGCTGTGTCGCTTGACCTAACCTCGCAGTTTTATTCTGACCTGTAAGAATCTCCATTTTTATGGAGTCAAGTCTCATGATCTTCCCCTTTGCAACGGGCACCTTGCGAGTGACTGACAACAATGCCCTTAAGTATCCGAGTGATGCCCTCTCTGTGCTTGACCGAGGGGCAGCCTGCGACGCCCGCAGGCTGCTGAGGGGTGTGCGGGGTTCAGAGACGTGCTGGCTCTTGGGGCCACAGCTGCTTCAGAAGAAACAGACACACACTTGCTGCTGCCACCCACCTCCCCACCTCCAGCGCAGTATCCCGGGCCGATGCCAGGGAAGCCCTGGTCACTCCGTCAGAATCACTGTTGGATATTTATTTGATGGTTATTTTCCACAGAGAGCTTCCTGGGAAACTCTTTGTCCTGCCCACTGAGAGTCCTGTGTTCGTCCTGTTTGAGGTCCGTGCTGGAGATGGGCGGGTGTTGGCGGGGGGAGGGGGACGCTGACAGAGGCCCCAGCGCTGCCTCCCAGGGCCACAGAGCAGCCTCTGTTGACACCCTCTGGTGACTGTCTGTCTGTGCTGCATGGGGTGTGAGCCGGTCCTGTCCCTGGTCTCCTGGCCCCGCACCGTGTCACGTCAGGAGAGGCCCAGCCGGGCCTCAGCCCCCCATACCCGTTTACCGAGGGGCCACAGACAGTGTCAGGGATGTGCCACGGCGCCCCGGGACCCTTCAGGGGTGGCCACCAGGCCTCTCACAGGCTTGTTTTAATCCCCACCCGAGGGTATGTTTATTTACTTTAGAAAGAGAAAAAAGGAGGAAGGGAGAGAGAAAACATTGATGTGAAAGAGAAACATTGGTTGCATCCCTCCCGGACACGCCCTGCCCGGGGACCTAGCCCACAGCCTCTCGGTGCATGGGACAAAGGTTCCCCCGCCTGGAGCCGCTGGGCCAGGGCTCCTGGGCTTGTTGTGATGATCGTTATCATCGCTGATTACCGGCAAATGTGCTGAGCGAAGTAACAGAGTTTCTAAAGAATTCGGCGTTAGCTAGAGTCTGAAGAGTTAGAAAAGGTCGCAGAGGATTTATTTTTTGTTGAGGCAAGTTAACAGACAGCCGTCCTTATCCTCAGAAACATCTCATTGCTAGAAGCTTCCTTATGTTCTTAGCTGGAAGCTAGAGCCCTGTGGGTCCGTCACGACCCTGTGCCCGCCCGGAACGAGCTCGTGCGGGTTCCGAGAAAGCAGCCGGATGTGCTCGGGGCTAGGGCCGACTTCTCTGAGCTCCAGGAAAAAAAGAGAGGCAAGGCCTCCCAGTCCCAGGAGGAGACGGCTGTTTGAGCCCCGGGCTGTGGTTCACTTCTGCCGGGAGAGTATGAAGAGGAATGCCAGCACTTTCCTTCTGTCAAGGCGGGAAAGGAAAGCCAGGAGGGGCTGCAGGCCATCTGCGGCGTCCCGGGGTCCGAAGGAAGACCGCCGAGGGAGAGCAGAGTGGGGTTTGCAAGACACAGACGCTGGTGCGTGGGCTGTCGAGGCAGAGGCGTGGCCTGGTTCTCTGTCCTCGAGGCCAAGGTGGCCCTACTCGAGCCCCCACAAGTCAAACCAGGGACCTCGCACTGCCGTAGGTTTTAGACCTCGCCCTGACCGCTTTCTTCCCGTCCTGCAAGTTGGGGTAAAGCAAGACATTCTTGTGGAAACAGGGATTTTCCGGCTGGCTTAGAAAAGAATTAACATTTGCACAAACATACACATGCCCAGTGCTGTGCGGAGCGCTCTGCCTGAGTCCCGTTCTGTAATCTCTGTGATAACGCAGCCGGGAGTGTCCCCTCCGTTCCCCACCCAGGAGGCCGAAGGGGCAGCCTGGCCGGAGCACAGGAGCCGCCAGTGAGGGCAGGGCCCACCCAGACACACCCTGCACTCTGGCTGAGGACGCCCTGGACGAGAATACAGGCGCAGGGCGTGTCCAGCAGGCGTGGCCGGAGTGCAGGTTGACACACGCGGGGAACCAGTTTCTCCCGGAGCCTTGCCCTCCTAGATCCCCTTCCCATGGACAGGAAACACGGCCTTGGGCCACTCTCGCCAGGGTGTGTCCAGGCTGTGGCTGCTGACCTCCCCAAGCTTCTGTCTCCAGCCTGGGCAATGGCCCCTGTGCCAAGCAGCACAGGGAACCCTAACCAGGCTCTACGGGGGCGTGGCAGGTAAGTTCTCTCTCTACGCTTCAAGCCGCACCGGCACCGAGGTCGCTGTGCAGGCGGGGCCCTGAACAGGCCCAAGCTGGCCGGCAGTGGCTTCTGCCTGGTCAGGGGGAGGCCCCAGGGCCCCCCTGTTGTCCAGCAGCCTGCTCTGGATTGGATCCCCCACCTCATGGCTCCCTCAGGACTGCGATCCAGCGGGACAGCGTCCTCCGTCCTAGCAGCCCTGGGGTGCGGAGGTCAGTGGATCTGGGTTCAGAGTAAAGGGATTGTTGCCCTATCTCCACAAGAAAAGGCTGTCATCCACCTTTGTGGCCACTACCAGCCTCCATTTCCTCCCTTGAAAACGGGCAGCAAGGAGCTGCAGATAGCAGGCCCGCTGGCCCGAGGCACCATCTGTGTCCGGCGGTCATTAGGTCATTATCATCCTCATCGGAAAGAAACAAGGCGGCCGCCACTCCTCCGCGGCCGGGCCCCTGGCAGTGGGCAGGCGTCAGGGGCATGCAATAGATGCACCAGGGATACGGCTTCGAGGGGAGCCTGGCACCTCTGGCCGCAGAGGACAGAGTTGCCGGCTCTCCATCATTCCCGCCTCACATGCAGCTGCAGCCACGCCTTCTCTCGGCCGGCAGCTCTGGGTGCAGACAGGGCCCACCAGGCGGTGATGTCATGCTCTCCACTGCAACATAGTAACCAGTTTCCCCCGGAAACACCGCTGTTTCCACCGCGGCCCTGTGGCTGGCTGTGAGGTCACACGGAACACTGACTGAGAAGTTCTCGCTTCAGCAATGTTGTAGCAACGACGTTGGCAACGTCACACTCACTGCGGTGACTCCGACGCTCCTGACTTCAGACCATTCACACACTGTCGATGTTGTCACAGCACACGTGTCACCCGGCACCCTCTTCCACTGACCGCCCCCACGGGCCTAGCTCCTCGCCCGTGATGATGTTCACATGTGTGGGTCCTCTCAGACTGCAGGTGGGGATACCCTGGCGAGCCGGCTCCACAGCGTGTGCCCGTGGCGCTGTGGCACATGGCAAAGTGGCCTCAAGGGGCCGGCGCAGCCACACCAGCCTGTTCTGTGCGCTCCCGGAGACGCTCACTCCCCAGGGAACCGACACGTGCATTTGCGTGTTCGCTCGGTGTGATTGCGTGTTGCCCAATTTCCTCCCGCAAAAACCTGAGCGACGTGGAGATGTCACCCCTTGGGCAAGGTGAGCCTGCTACCCCGCCTCCTCGAGCTTTTCTCTTTCATCGCACTGTGAGTGTCAGCTAAACCGAAATCTTAATTAAGTCGGTTACATTGAGGATTAATTTAAAATGATTCCATTCGTACCCTTGTCCTTCACCCTGGCTGTTCAGAAATCCTCGTATGGAGACCACCCAGCAGTCTTGGTTTTAACCTCCCTCCGCGGCCTCCTTCCGCTCTGGTGCAACCCGGGGGATGTGTCTCTCAGAGGGGAGCACTCCTCTTCCCCCTTAACGTTTCTTCCCTCGATGCCTGGGCCCCCTCCTCCTCCTCTGAAGTCACATCAGCAGCCCATGGAAGGTCACGGCCACCTGCCTTTTCCGGAGACCGGAGGCGATACCAGCGGTTCCAGTCGGCTGCATCTTTTCATGACAGTGGCACTGCGGGCCGCGGCCATGCTGCAGGCTGATTTACAGTCTGTTGGGACAGCTGCTGCCCTGAGACTGTGCCCCGGGCCCTGACACACTCTTCAGGAGTGGCTGCGTTTTGCACAGACCGGTCCCATGGTAAATGCCGGCTCCTGGGCTCACTGTGACTCTTTGCTGCTCCTTGGGCACAGGACTGGCCTGTCACCGTGTGGCTCCCATGTCAAATCCGAATACCGCACAGGGGCCCTGGGCTGTGACAGCCCATGGCCCCCAAACTAAATGGCCCAGTGATGGCTGACTGGCACACCCACACAGGCTGTGCCTCAGCCACACTCCCGACGCCGAGACAGCAGTGCACAGGCTGCCAACCCCACCACACAGCCAGGCCCAGGGGCAGAGCTGTGGGCATTTCCAATGCTGAGGCCGGGTGTCCACCTGCACTGCCTGCCCCTTCTGTCCTCCCGTGGCCCGAGGACTCAGAGCCCACAGACCCCAGAGGGGCTCTGGCTTAGGCCAGGGTGGGGGGCACTGCCTGCCACTGAGAGTGTGGTGGGGGTCTTGCCCCTTCACCACACGCAGAGATGTGCTTGGGGAGTGCACTGGTCCCGATGGAAACAGAAACAGCAGAGGCTGGGCAGCGCCCGCGGTCCCCGGTGCCTGGGAGAAGCCCCCATCTGCCCACCCAGACCGAACAATCGCGGAGAAGCCAATGCACGTCTCAGGACGAACAGCAGCAGCAGGGTGAGCCACTCTAGAAACGGGGCGATGGGCGCAGGAGGCAGGGGCCATGCCAGCCCACGCGGCTCACGGTGGCCCGACCCGGGGCCCTGGGGTACCACACGGCCCGGTTGGTTCCCTCTGGCTCCTAGCCTCCCAGGGCCCCGCCCCAGTGGAGAACACGGGAGGATAGAGCCTTTCCTCCAAGTCCATGTCCACTCCGAGACCCCCTCCTGCAGGAATGCCCGCCCACAAGCCCGTGCACGCGGAGACTTCGGACTGCTGCCCTGGGACATCATGGGAGCTGTGTCTCCGCAGAACCCTGAGTGACCACCAGACTCTGATGCAGTTCCCAAAGGGGATGGGGCACGCCCTCCGTGAAAGTCATCTTGAAGAGGGGCAGCAGATGTAACTGCACCTCCCGCTGGGCCCCTGGACCGGGCAGGGGACAGGGGTCTCGTTTTGGCCATTCTCCCCACCCAGCCACCAGCACATGCACCTCCTGAGGGGGGGAGGCTAGAGGCGGCAGGGTTCTGCCTCTCTCAAAAACATGCAGGCGAGCCCCCCACCCTTGCCGACGTCTTCATTGTTCCAGGAGGTCCACTGACCGACCCTGCTGGGGACCACACCGGCTGCCCCCACGCAGAAAGAGTCTGCTTCTCTCTGGTCCCCTGGAAGCCTACGGGGGCCACCTTTGAAGCTGTGGTAGTCCCCTCGGCTTCTGCTCTGTTTCCCAGGGAATCTGTCTGATGAGAAGGAGCCCAGCCCTTGGGGCGTTTGAGAAATAGGATTAAGGGGAGAACCCAGGTCGGCTGCTTGAGCATTTTCTGGAGACAAACAGAAAACCCCAGGCGGCAGGGCTGCCAAGCAGCCCTCAGCCCCTCCTGCTCCTGACCCGTACCAGCGAGTGTCACCAGGTTCCACCAGCACCCCGAGGGAGGCTGCCCCGGGGCTCTCTGCTGGGAGGAGGGCAGGGGCTGGCGGCCGGGCTGCACCCCACAGGAACCCCGCCTCTCCCTCCTTCCAGCCCGTGTCCTGGCCCCCAGCCCCATCCCCACGGACGCCAGGGACCAGCTGGGGAACAGCGTCCACTCCCTCCTCGTGCCTCCTCACGGCTCGGAGAGCACAGACTCAGCACTGTCCCAAGTTCCCGACGCCGTGCCACGTGTCGCTCAGAGGGGACACGCAAAAGCAGGCGACTCAGGGTCACAACTGTTTTCTCAGAAAGTTCCCGTAGCCTCCCCATCGCCACGGAAACCACCCCATCTGGCAGCAACAGGCGAGTCTCCCGCCATCCCCGAACCGAGGGGCAGAGCCCAGGCGCTGGACCCACTCGGGCCCCCGGGGCGCAGGGACAAAGAGCAGCACTCACGCTGGCTGGCTGTGTCCTCCCTCCGTCCTCTCCTCGGTGACAGCTGAGCGGCAGGGAGGCGGCGGGTGTGTGATTGCCATCTATGCCGACGGTGTCCGCAGCCCGGAGCCAATCAGCACAGCCAGCGGCGCGTCTGCCTGCTTATCGGCAGCATCTCTGCTCACCGCTTCCCGCCCCCGCCCCCAGGACCTGAGGGCCAGGAAGGGCTGGGCAGCACCGAGGGGGCAGCACGGCCCCAGGCACTGGGGGGCAGGGGGCCACGGGAAGGGGGTCCTGGGCTCCTGGCTTGCTGAGCGGGACCCGGACTCAGGCTCGTCTCCCAGACATCTGGGCAGCCTCCGAGCAAGCCCAGCTCCCGGGCTCCGCTCCAGGGGTGACGAGGGGCCAGCCGGGCACGGGAAGACAGGAGCGCCCGCTTTGTGATGGTGCCGGGCCACTCGCCGGGCCACACGCCGGGCCACACGCCGGGCCTGTTTCTCTCTCCCCCCTCCGGGGGCTGCTGGGACCTCAGCCAGGAGGGATGGAAGCAAAGGCACCGTCTGCCCTCCTTCCAGGTCAGAGAGGAGCAGAGGCAGGTGAGGGGTCAGTCCAGGTTCATCCGACTCAGCCCTGCTCCTTCGCCCTGGAAGCCACCAGCGTTCAGAACACAGTGGCTGGAAAGTGCAAGCGGGTGGGCTTTCTCTGCCCTCTGCCCTCCTGGGTGGGCTGGTTGGGGCAGGAGGGCAGGGCGCCTCCCCCTCCAAGGTGAGTGCTGAGCCCTGTACACCTGGGATGGGGGCCCAAGGAGGGCCCCTCAGTCCAGGAGGGGCAGGTGGGGTCCTGTGCCCCCACCAGACACACCCACAAGCACATGCGTATACACTCACGTACACGCTACCGTCTCAGGGCCTGGGGTGGTCTGGGGCTGGGAGCTCCATCCAGCCCTGGTTTTTATCAAGGAGCCTCTCCCCATGGGCTCCTCAGGGTGGAGGCTGTGGGGGCTGAGCAGGCCAGGGGCTATGGCTGTGGGGGGGGGCTGCTCCTCAGTGGGGGGGCTGGTGGCAAGGGGCATGTTTGGGGGGGCAGGCTGAGTGTGGACCAAGGGGCAGCAAGGTGATTGGCCCCATGCCTGTGTGGACAGGGCCCAGCTCTGGCAGGGGAGCCTCCCAGCCAGGAGGAGGCTCCGCCTCCGACGCTGCGAGGTGAGCAGATGGTGGGGAGAGGCAGGCTGGGCTGCACCCTGCACATACAGCACAGTGCAGGTGGGCCACATGCAGGCGGCCGGGACTGCGGTCAGCCGCCACGCTGATGACACGACAGTACTCGCGCCAGGAGCGGGTGGCAGGGCTGAGCCTGACCGAAAATGTGCTAGACTTCCAGGAGGGCGGGCACTCACAAAGTGCGGCGGGCACCACAGACCCCAGTCCGTGAAAATGAATTCCCGCTGGCCGGTGGGCACACCTGCCATTGTAAACGTCCTCATTTTCCTCAGACCAGTGAACGGAGTCAAAACTGGGTCAGCAGAACCCTAACACACACCCTCGACTCTAAAGCAAACACACATGGAAGGGCTAAAATCTCCGGAAGGACGATATGGCAGGGGTCTTGCTCCACACTTATCAAGACAGAAGAGGCTGTAAAAATGTAATGTGTTTTTTTTTATTTTTAAGATTTTATTTATTTTTAGAGAGGGGAGGGGAGGGAGAGAAACATCAATGTGTGGTTGCCTCTCATGCGCCCCCTACTGGGGATCTGGCCCACAACCCAGGTGTGTGCCCTCACTGGGAATCGAACCGGTGACCCTTTGGTTCCCAGGCTGGAGCTCAATCCACTGAGCCACACCAGCCAGGGGAAAACATAATGTGTTTTCAAGATGTGATTTATTTATTTCGGAGAGAGGGGAAGGGAGGGAGAAAGAGGAGGAGAGAAACATCTATGGGAGAGAGTAACATGGATTGGTTGCCTTTCGTACACCCTTACGGAAGACTGATTCTGCAACCCAGGCATGTGCCTTGACCGGGAATTGAACCTGAGACCTTTCACTTTGTGGGATGACGTCCAAGCAACAGAGCCAGGCCAGTCAGGGAAAAATGTAATGTTTTTGATGCAAGGGTACACACTTGACCAACAGAACAGCGGAGAGAGCCCAGAAAAAAAAATCCACAAAGAAAGGAAAGCTAACACACATGGGACTGATAGGGGACGCAAGACTTGGAAAACTTTAGCTTAAGGAAAAAGTTTTAAGTCTAGTAAGTAATGTGTATGTTAAAGCTTTGTTTCAGAAACTGCAGATAAGGCCCATCCTGGCTCCTGGGAAAACAGCCAGCCCCCTGGGCACTGACAGAAGATTACCGTCTGGGGACATCTGGGCCTTTAGTGCTCCGGGGACAGCAGACCACTACCCTCCCCTGGGAACAGCTCACGGCCCAGAACGGGAATGCTGCAGCTTCGCTCACCTAATCCTCCCTGAATCTCAAAGTGCTCGCTGCCCCTTGTTCACCCACCCACCCCCACCTTATAAAAGGTCTGGCCAGGAAAGAAGGGGGAGATGGTTTGTTAGGGTATGAACCTGCCGTCTTCTCAGATCGCCGATCGCTGGCCGTCTGAGTAAAGCACCCATACAGATTCAATCGCTGTCATTGCTTATTGGGTTTGGTAATGACAGGCAGCCCGGACGCCGGTGTCTTTTCCGGTTACAGAAGGACATCAGGAAAGAAAGATGGACTAGTGAATGGCGTTGGGACAGTTGGTCAGCACTCGGGGGAAGATGACACTGAACCTGTTCCCCCTCCTGGTGTGTCAAACCCTTAACTGAAAGGCCAAGTTTCAGAACAACAGAGAGGTGTGTGTTTACTGCTTGGCGGGCGGGGGGGGGGGTTTCTTACGGGATCGCCTTCACCTGCAAGCCAAGACGAGGTGACTGCATTGCTCGTAAGAATGCCTGTCCTTCCAGTGCGTGGACTAGGGAGACCACCTCCAAAGCAGGGGGAGCAATTTAAAACGCACAGGGCTAGTGATGCATTATACACTCATGCCTTTTGTATTATGCAATAACGCAAAAAGGCCTTTTCAATAAGAAAAAAGGCACCTCAATAGAAATACAAGCATCAGCCTGGAGACATGGAAACAAAATGTCTCCTAAGTATGCGACCAGAGATAAGGAAGTATTGACGTTTATCCCTCGTCTCCCCCTTGCCGGAGACTCAGCAGACGCCATGTAGTTCAAGCCTCACGCTACGACGAGCCCCCCACTTTCCAGAGGGAGAGACAGAGGCTCGGGGGAGCCAGCGCCCAGCCTGCTGTGGCAGAGAGGAACAGAGTTGGGGTCTGTGGCCTCCGGGCTGTCACTCTGGCACCAGCTGGCACCAGCCGGAAGGTGCCTGTCAACCGTGTAATTCCCAGCCCCCAAGTGACTTAACCTTTAAGCAAAGGTTCTGCATTGTGCAGTGACAGACCAAGGTGTAGGTGCTGCCAACAATACTCCGATTAAATAACAAAAGCAGAGACTTACCTGCTGGGACGTGTGGTTCCTCACCGCCCAGGACCTCCAGCTTTGGGGGTGGGACGTAGGGAAGTGGCCAGGGTTCTCTGACCCGGCAGCTTCAGACACACATGTCTCCAAGGCTCTAGGCCTTTAGCCCCGTGTGCTGGTTAAACATTAATTTGTGGCCAAGATAAGCCCCGGCCCCCCGTCTCCGCCCGCCCCCCTGCACCCCCAGTGAGCTGTGTGCCTCTCTTGCAGAACCTTGCAGCCGCGTCCTTGGCTGCGGGGACCATTTCCAACTCCCACCCCCACTGCTTTGTGGAGGACCTGGGACTCCCTGTGACCCAGACTGAGAGCCCTTGAGGGGCCCGCAGGGGGCGCTGTGCCAGTTCTGCCATCTCAGCCCTCGGTGCACGTGCACGCAGACGTGCACGCAGACCTGCAGCGTCTCTCCGGATCCTTCAAAACCTGCAGATGCCTAAGGGAACAGGCCGCCCAGGAGGGCCTGCCTGGCGCCGTGGTCGCCGAGAAGCGTCGCCGGCAGCGGAGACATTGGCCTCTGCGTCACCCATCCAAGGCTGCAGACTGGCCCCATCTCAGCAAGAGCCTGCTGCTCTTGTGGAAATTCACGCACAGCGTCTGCTTGCCCCTACTTCCAGGGGGGCCGGGCGCGGCTCCCCGCCCTCAAGCTGTGGCGGTTTACAGCTCTTCGAGCCCGAGCGATGGAGACATGACCCTTGGACTCCAAGGCTCCAAGTGCCTGAGCTACGGGGCCACTGGCAGCTGCCTCCTGCAGAGACAGGGCGGGGGAGTGGCTCCAGCCCCCCCAAACTTTCGCTCGTGCCCAGCGTGGGGCCTGGGATGTCTGGGCCGTCCCTGCCGGGGTCCCCGGTGGCCCCTATGGGGAGAAACCCCACAGTCAGGTCAGGACCAAAGCCGCCTGACCCTGCGGGATGCCACCTGCGACTCCTTCCAGTTCCTGGCCTCCGAACCCTTCCTGATGTTGTCCCTTGCTTGGTGCACAGTGACAAGAGCTCAGGTGTATGGAGGGTTTCCCTCAAGCATGTGGAATTCACCACTCTCTCCAGGTCTGATGTTGACTGACCTCAGAGGTCAAGTTCTGCCCAGGTCAGCCCGGGGCCTGCCAGGGGCTGAGCTTGCCCTGGGCCGTGACTGGTGAACGGTGGCCCTTCAGTGGCCTCTGGGCAAAGTCCCCAGAGGCACGCTTCAGAGGCGCCTCCGGGTGGGGAAGTGTGTGCCCCCCCCACCCCCCCCACCGTGGGTGGCTGGCTTCCTTTCACCTCGGTGCCACTGTGACTCTTTCCACCCATCAGGCTGCCTTGTTCTGGCCACGGAAAACTGAGGTTAACCTGTTTTTGTGGCCCAGGCCTCCAGGACACGGGAACATACTTTCTCAACTATTCAGTTTATTCTTCCATATCCCACAGGCTTTGCTCAATGACCCCAGGCTTCTCCTTAAACAAGTGAGGTTTCAACGTTGTTGGCAGGAGTGGGGCTCTGTTGAAATGGAGGTCCCCCTCATCCAGGCCCGTCAGGGAGACGGCTGGGACAAGGGGGTGTGGAACAGCGGAGGCTGTGAGTGTGCAAACTGCTGTCCGGGGTGGGGGGTGCAGCCCAGGGCGGGGACCAGCTCTGCCAAGGACGGGACCAGGGCAGAGGGATGAGCCTTGGGGAGGGTGGTGGAGGCCTGGGCTGGGCCCTGGACTGGGGCTGCTGACGGGGGAGCTTCCGGACACAGAGGACTCTCCTGAAAACCAGTGGCAGGAGTGGCCAGGGTGCCACCGGGGAGCTCCTGCTGGGGGGTGAGGCTGGCTCCCGAGCCCCTCTTGGTCTGCCCTGCCGGCACGGGGCGTGGATGGAGGTGCGGCAGGCCCCCAGGCGATGTCCTCTGGAGGCAGAGACACAGGGCGGCCAGCCTCCCGACCCTTCTGCCACTCTCCTGTTTGACCGGAAAACCCACGTTCCTGGCGCCGCCCCTGCCTCAAGAGCGGGCAGAATGCCGCTGGACCCGTCTGATTGTATTTCTGTGGGTTTCTTGGGGCGTTCGCTCGTAGCGAGTGGGGACCTGCCCCTCTGAGGCCTCCTGCGGCCCATGTCCCTGCACCAGGGCTGCGGCGGGCCAGGCCCTCTGGGGTCATCTGGCTCCAGCACAGAGCCCCCCTGGCCAGGTGAGTGAATTGGTGGAGGGGGCGGTGCCAGCATCTAGGCGGGGCCAGGAGAGCTGCGTGTCCCCTGCAGCTCCTCCCGGATGCGTTTTCACCAGCGCAAAGCAGCATGTCTTTAACATGCTACGTCGCTGCAAAGGCTTCCTCTGAGAAACTGGGGTACTGATTTGGGAGAGAAGCATGGGTTGGCTGCCTCCCGCACACACCCGGACTGGGGACTGAACCCACAACCGAGGCATGTGCCCTGTGCCCTGACTGGGCATTGAACCACCCACCTTCTGGCAAGCGGGACGGCTGATGCTCTAGCCAGTGGAGCTGCCAGCCAGGGCCACTGCAAAGGGGCTAGCTGCTAACCACTGGAGAGTTCTGCAGCACAGAAACAGACACTACAGCCAATAGAAAATGAAGAACACTGTATTAATGTTTATTTCAAATTACAAGAAACAGATTATCAGTCCCTTATTGGTACAAAAATACCTGAAAGTTCACGATTAGGTTCATGAGCCAAGGAGCTATGTACAAAGAGCAAAGCACATAGAATAAAGTTTTGTCTCTTAAGCGAACAATTTCTGCATTCCCCGCAAACGCGTACACATCGGCCACTACGCGGGCCACCACACTCTCGGTGACATCACACTCTACCGGGAACGAGTCCCGCCCCCCACAGGTGAGCCGGTCGTTCAAGCCGTCGGGGGTGCAGAAGCAAGCAGACAAAACTTCTAGACTGAGGCACGTGTTTCTTCGAGGTGTAGCAAACAGAGAGCATCCTGGAAGTCCGACCCTCAGGAACACGGCTTGCTCGGGAAGCCGGCGTCCGCCTTCTCCACTCAGTCCAGGCTGCTACACGGAGTTGTCGTTAGACGGAGTCACAGGCGGGGATAAAAAGTCAACAGGCTCCAAAACGACCCTGAGCTGTCCCGTTTACATTCATGTCATTTAAGTACAAAAATAAAAGTCGCACGTCCCTCAGCCCTGGCTGGCGGTGGGTGCCTGCCTCCTCTGGGGACCGGCTGCTGCCGGGTAGCCCTCCCAGGCCCTGGGCAGGGTGAGGCACGCGCCGTGCCTCACCTGCACACGCTGACAACTCACTGCTGCCGGGGAGGTACGACAGGCCAGGCCACACTAGCTACATATGCAATGAAGACAGGATGTGCTGTCCTTTAAGTAGAACGCGTGTTCAGAATCATGAAACACGGCCAACGCTAGGTGTCTACTGGGCAGGGCGTGCGGGCTCCTCTCACCGGTGGGCCGCCTGCGCGAACCACGGGGCAGCGCCGGCGTCTGTTGGTGGCGGTGGGGAGGCTTTCACCTCCGACCGGTGGAGGGACGAATGTGTGTCCTGAAGGGTCAAGCCCTTCCATGAACTCGGGGCAGCTCGCCGCCAGGGAGGGTGACTTGGACTCGCCTAACAGTCAATGGCTTGAAAGGGGGACAGGGTCAAAGGGAAGACGCATAACTGAGCGTCGGCTACACACGCTCTGTGGCTGCTCCATGGATACAGGGAGCAGTCTGGGGACACCCGGGACACAGCCCATAAAGTAAATGCAGGGCTGTTCCCGGTGGGGGAAAGGGGGGGACCGGGTCTGAGCTGAGTCTCTGGAAGCCCTGCGGCAGCAGGCGGGCGGGCGTAGGCCGGTGGTGGTGCGAGCAGAGGAGCGCCAGGTGGCGCCGGACGCTGGGCGCATCGCTCTGGACAGGAAAATCACTTCTTGCCACAGCGGTCTGTGTGCTCGTCAGGGACCAGAGGCGAAGGCCCAGCTGCTCGCGGGCCTGGGGGTGCGGCCCAGGCCGGAGGGCCCGTGGGAGCGGGGTCCCCGGAGGAGCACACCCTGGGGACCAACGCCGCCAGGCCCGTGGCCGCTGTGAGGTTCCAGCCGGCAGGGGGAGCCTCCTGCCACCTCCCACGCGGCCTCAGGGTGTCAGCAGGGTGGGGTGGTGACACCCAGACCTCAGGTTCCGGGCTCCCTTTCACGGTTTCCATCATCACCGCCGCGCAAACCAGTTGGGCCTGCAGGACACCACGCAGGTGGCGTTTCCTCGGCAGAGCCTCGGATCCCCGAGGGGGAGCAGGCACAGCGGGACTCACGTTGCTACCGGGGTCGGGCAGCGGCCGTTCTAGAGCAGGCCGCAAGCACCCTGGGCGGGAGGGCAGTGGACGAGGTCACCAGACGTGTCTCCGGAAGGCTGCCCGTCTCCAGCCAGCGGCGCGGCCACTCTGCCTTGCTGGGTGCGGGACAGCGGGTGTCCCGGGGAGTCAAGGCTTCTGAACTGTGGAAGACGTGACCCCCAGACACGGGGCGTGGACGCCGGGTCCCGAGAGGTGGCCAGGGCTGAGGTGGCCAGGGCTGAGGCGGCCCGGCTGGTCCACAGAACAGGCCCGAGGCCAGCCGACCCCGGGCGGCCCCTCCGTGAAAATGCACTGCGAGAGTCTGAGCAGGGCAAAGGTGGTGGGCGTTTGGAGGCCGAGTCCGCCCTCGGTGATGTGAAGAAGGCGGGACGCCTCAGGCCCCTTTGGGGGCTGCGCTGGTCTCGGACGCAGGCCGCTGGGAGCCGCCCGCCCCCAGCGTGCACTGCAGAGCCACACTCCTGCCGCCACAGGCCAAGAAGGGCGTGGAGGACAGAGGAGTGCAAAAGTGATCAATACAAAACAAGTAAACATCTCAGTTTTAATGTCAAGGTTATTCCAGGGCAAGAGTTCACTTCCAATCACTGCTGTGCGAGGCGCACGGAGCCCGGCGGGACAGGCGT
The DNA here is from genome assembly GCA_004024845.1 of Tonatia bakeri. Lineage (NCBI taxonomy): Eukaryota > Metazoa > Chordata > Mammalia > Chiroptera > Phyllostomidae > Tonatia > Tonatia bakeri. The sequence continues at coordinate 45,385 of PVIA01003681.1, read as the reverse complement.
CCCGGGCAGCCCTCAAGAGTGCGCTCGCTTTGTCATGCCCCGATCCGGCCGCGAGAGCCGCGGCCACACAGCGCCATAAAGCCAAAAAACCAATCAATCAATCGACCGTGGTGGTCGGCACCGCAGGGGACAAGGCGCCCCCACAGCACAGCATCCAAGGGTACTCTCCACCACGCACAGCTCCCCCGCCCACTCTGGGCGCCCCCCCCCGCCCGCTCCAGGGCCCCTGCCCTGCGGGCGCGGCGCTGGCCGGGGGATCACAAGGCCACGCGGATGCAGTGGTGCTTCAGCTTGCAGGGCAGCACGCCCTTGTTGAGCTGGTAGAAGTCGACCAGCTGGATCAGGTCAGAGAACTTGGTGTTCCCGTCGTCCAGGCTGAAGAAGACCTGCCCGTCGTCCTCGCACTGTGGAGACACAAGGCGCCGCGGTTGGGGCTGCGGCTCTGCCGGCGGGCCCGGCCTATGTGGTGCCAGGTGGACTGCCTGAGACTCGGCTCTGGAGGGACATGCATGCGCTCTGCGGGGCAGGCCGGGAGATGCCCGGCAGGAGGCAGGCGGCGGGGGTGGAGACTGGGGCGCCCTGACCCTGAGGTCAGGAGCCCTGACTCAGAGCTCTGAGCTTGCCCAGGAGCAGGGTAGCCTGGCCAGGTAGCCTGGGGTGTTTGCAGGCCGCCCCCGAAGCCTCCGACACTCACTGCACCCCACTGGGGAGCAGCGGTCACACCCCTGATGCGGGGATGGCCACCCTTCGGGCGTCTCTGGTCTGCACTGGGGGGGACTGCTGGCTTGGGGCCACACATTAAGGACACAGACACTGGTGGAAACTGATGAGCAAAAAAAAGGTTTTAAGTAAACTTAGGATTTTCTGTTGGGCAGCGGGTTGGGCACCCTGCAGCATTAGTGAGATCCTGTAGGACCAGCAACTATCCCAAGGGCTGGGTGGCCTGGCCGCTGTTTGTGCTGCGTGGAGGACCTCCACGGTGGGCACCTCCTGGAGAGAGCCCCATGGCCGGCCTGCAGAGGCTGCGGCGGCGGGGAGGGGCACGCACAGCTGAAAACTCATGTACGACTTTTGACAACCTCCAAGCTACTGGTTAATTAACACATTGTTGTGTATGATATACACACACACACACACACACACACACACACAGTTTTCCTACATTAATCTAAAGAAAAAATGTTAAGAAAATCTTTTTTGTTGTTTTCTACAATTTTGATTTTTTTAAGATTTATATTTTTTTTTAGAGGGGGAAGAGAGAGAGAGAGAGAGAAACATCAATGTATGGTGTTGCCTCTCACGCGCCCCCTACTGGGGACCTGGCTCATAACCCAGGCCTGTGCCCTGACTAGGAATTGAACTGGGGATGGTTTGGTTCGCAGGCACATGCTCAATCCACTGTGCCACGCCAGCCAGGGCTGTTACAAAGAATCCACCCATAAGTGGACCTGTAAGTTCAAACCCGTGTTGGTCAAGAGTCAGTTGCATTACTGACACGAATTTTAACACAACCCATTGGAAGTTCAATGACTGCACCACAATGTGGGCTTCCAGGCCAACCTGCCAGGGTCCCAGGGAGGCAGTGAGCTCCGCCCTGCGCCCACGAGTAAGCCCAGAGCCACGTCTGCCCTCCAGAAACCCCTCTGGGCCACAGGCAGCCCCTGCAGCCTGTCTGTGAGGCTGGAGCTGCGACCTCGTGTCCACGCTCACTGTCCCCCTGGCGATTCTAGGACATGGGATTGCTTGGGGAATGGCGTTGCATACTGCGCCTGCCATGCAGTAAGTACCTCCTCCCTTCACTTCACACTGCGGGCTAGAATAGCGTCTGTGCCTCTAGCACAGTTCGGGAAAGTGGAAAGGACTGGGAGCGAAGTGCTTCCTCTCAAACAACAATTCCTGAGCTTCACACACGCCTCGTGGGGTCTGGGAAGGACTGGGCGCAAACCCAGCTCTATCCCGTCCTCCCAGGAGGAGCGGGCGGCACCAGCAGCAGGGAGCAGCCCTGCCAGCTCACCACGGCACCACGGTTGCCAGGCTGCTCCCTCCCCTGCCTCCCGCCCCTGCAGGACTCGTGGGACCACTGGTCTGAGGTCCTGGGATCAAACCAGCTTGAACACCAGCAGGTTCAAGTGGGAAAACTGTACACTCAGCGCTGGCAGCCTCCATGGAGCTCGCCTGGCTGGTGGACAGAGGGAAGGGTCTTGCCGGCCCCTTCGGGCAGAGTGCCGCCTGGTTTGGGCTCCACAGCAGCCGGCTCGTAACTGTCGGCACCACCAGTGATGAGTGTGGGGCATTTCCCGTTCTCCTGCACGCCTCATCCCCAGCTGGACCGGGGGCTCCGGGAGGCGTGGCCGGGAGGCCGAGCTGCGGCGCAGCACAGACAGGTCCACATCACGCTGGACACGGCTGCGGATGCCGTGTGAGCCGGTGGTCACTGACACTCACTGACAGTGTTTCTGGGACTGCTCGAAGCTCGGCTCTGGGTTCCGACCCCAGGGCCAAGCCAGAGGAGCAAGGGAACTCCTATGTGGGTCCCAGACCCCGACTGTCCCCCACTGTCCTGCGTCACCCTGGAACAGGCCTGCACAAAGCAGGCAGCCTCAGTCTCGCGGGGCCACAGCAGAACATGCCAGGGGCCACCTTCCTGTGCCGCCTCCCGGCCCCCCGCCCAGGCCCGCCCTCGCTCTGCCGCCCCGCCTGCTCAGAGAAACTGCTGCAAGTGGCCCGGCTGTGAGCCTCGCCCTGCCTGACTGCTGGCGGTCTGCAGCCTGCTTCTCTCACAACCTGCAACTTAACCAAGGATCGAACCAGCCATCACCCCAATACATTCTCTAGAGAGGCAAGAAAACCAGGAAGTGAGACACAGGAGCACGAGGGTGGCAGCGCCAGTACTTACGGGCAAGATCTGGAAGTTTTTGATCTTCTGGTGGTGGCACAAGGTGAGGACGAACGCCTTCGGGTTGCTCTGGCTGTCACGGAGCAGGAAAAGCCTGGGGAGCGGGCAAGAGCCGGCTGTTACCTTCAGAGTCCGGACCGCCATGTGTGCACAGACACGCACGCACACACCCGCTCCGGCTGGCGGGACGGGCTTCCAGCCGTGATGCTTTGGAGGCCTCTGGCGGCGGCAGCGCCCCCTGCAGCCAGACCGTGGCTTCAGAGAGAGGCTCCTGCTGTCCCTCCCCAACAGAGGAGCCAGGGCTCCCTGGGGACCCAGGAGCTCCACACTCGGGAGGGAGCATGAGCAAGGAGGTGCTGGAGGTTGATGGCCCAGGGGGGCTTGGCCAAACTGGGGCCCCAGAGCAAACAGCAGAGGGTGGAGTACGCGTACAGAACAGAGTGGGGACTGCCGGGCCCACACTCGTGTCATGGGTCAACTCGGGGAGGTGCAGCTCCTCCTTTGAGCAGAAGGCCAGGCTGGAAACCAGCCTCAGCGACCACGCAGGCGTCACCAACCGAGGCAGCAGCCTTCTGTGGTGGCAAACACCGGCAGGACTGGCAGGACGGCAGAAGGCTCCCCATCGCAGAGCATCCACCCCTCACACGTGTGGCTCCAAGGGGAAAGCAGTGGTTTCCAGGAGAGGGCCCTGTGCACATAGCCCTCCCCCCACATCCAGGGCACCCCCACCAGGAGGGGGCAGGCCCCCCTGGGCCTCGAGGGCAACTCAGCAGCTCTCTGCCCCCAACTGCAGCACCTGAGCCAAAAGACCTGCCCAAGCCGAGGCCCATTCTTGAATTACTGGCTTCGACTACTGGCCATGTCCAGGGGAATCAAAGGATGCCCCAGGAGATGCACTGCCTGGGGGAGGACTTGGGGCAGAGTGCACATGTCAGAGGACCAAATGGCACACGCTCGGTGGCAGGGGACCCCTGCAGGGCCGGTGGGGTGTGAGTGTACATGTATGGGTGCACACACAACGTGCACACAGCCCGTGTGGGGATGGCCAGTGTCCTGGGGCCTGCAGCACCTCCAGGTGCATTTCTCCCCCTGCCTCCTGCAGGAGTGCCCAGGGGCCACCACCACATCACCCCGTGCCGCCGCTGTCCTCAGCCTCATCCCCTCTCTGCCATCACAGTCCCTAAGCCCTTCCCTTCTTTAGCTCTGTGAGGATCAGTGAAGATCAGGAACCCAGGATGGAGCTGGCCTGACTCCCAGCACGCCCTCCCCAAACACAGGGGTCTCTCTGAAGACAGCAGAGTCACAGTGACATCACGTGAGGAGCCGTTCTCTGTGTCGCTGGTTTGGACAGGGTGCCAGTGGTGGGACGGCAGGACTGAGAGTTGTGACCTGATGACAAGAAGGCCTGGGGAGGACACAGAGCTGGGGCCCCCATGCTCCCCCGCCACGCCTGCACAGTGGGATACCTGCCCCCACGACACTAACCTGGGGACCATTCACATACAGAGGGGGCTCACAAAGCAAGGAGTGGAGCTGGCACAGGCTTCAGGGGGCTGCCCCCCTGCCCCCTAGAGAGACAGCGAAGTGGCTGCCGGGCCTGAGCCCAGAATCCCTGAGGCTCACCCCCCCACCAGCTGAGAGGCCACCGCTCCTCAGGGACGCAGGGACCCCACTCATGGCCTGGGGCCTAGGACCCCTACAGCCACAGCGCAGGGTCACGGCTCCCGGAACTCGCGTTTCTCTGCCGTTCGACATGGCCTGGCAAGGAGACCCCTCACTTCCTCAGGGACAACGGGATAAGCAGTGTCACCTTGGGAACCAAGACTCTGGGCTCAGTCCTGATACACTGCAGGGCTGCCAAGGGGTGTGCGTGTGTGCTGGGGGCCCCGGGGACACACGCCGTGCCCATGAAAGGGGTGGCTCTGCAGCCGGGCAGCTCTCTCCCTGCAGGCCAGCAGCCCCAGGGAGACATCCTGGTTCCTGGTCAGAGAGTGTCATCTTCAGTACTTGGGCAGGGACTACTCTGTGACAAAGGCGACACTGCAGATGAGCAGCTTTGGACTAGCTGTGTAGCCCCCAGAAAAAGAAAATGAAATAGACCCATTCTTTACATGGTCCCACAGGATAAATCAATTCTCTATGCATCTGGGACCTGAACAAACAGAGATGAACAAAAAAAAGGGGGGGGAGAGAGAGAGGGAGAAAGAGAAAGAAAGAAAGGAAGGAAGGAAGGAAGGAAGGAAGGAAGAAGGAGAGAGAAAGAAAGAGAGAAAGAGAGAAAGAGAGAAAGAAAGAAAGAGAAAGGGAGGGGGCAACAGAGAGAGGAAGGGAAGGGGAAGGAGGGAGAGAGGAGGGAGAGAAGGAAGGAAGGAAGGAAGGAGAGAAGGGGGAGGGAGGGGGGAGGGAGGGAAGGGGGGAGGAAAAAAGACACAATACGAGTTCTAGAAAACAGCCAGAACGAGCCCCTGTGTGACTGAGAAGTGGGGGAAACCCAACTACACAGCAAGGCAGCCAAAAGTCCGGAAGGACACGGGGCAGAAACGACAAACGGGATTAGGTGAGAACATCTGTGTAACTGGAGGCACCAAGAACCACACCCAGCACTCTGAAACAGGCGCCGAGCTGAAAGGAGAGGACGGATGGCTTCCCTGGGAGCCGGCGCAGGCAGGGGTCGAGTGCGGCTCTCAGGCTTCCTGGGGTCCTGGCGAGGCGCCTGCCCCACGGAGGGCAGCCTGGCCGTGCTGCACAATGCAGCCTGCGCCCTCCACCCTCCGCTCACCACCCCCACTCCAAGACGCCAGCAAACGCAGGACCTCACAGAGCCTGCTGGCGGCACACAGCGGCCCCTGCTCCTGGTGAGGGCGGGCCCAGCGGCAGGCTCTGGGTCCCAGTGAGCGGGGGCAGGATGGCAAAGTGAGTGCGCTCTGCCTGCGGTTCAACGGGGAGCAGCAGCAGGACAGACTGCTGCGGTCCAGGACACAGCCAACAGAGGACACGCCCTGTTTCCTAGTTCTGACTTTGGAACTGGGGAAGAGTTTCCAAAAATCTAAAAAGCAGCCTCAAACTGAAGAGAAAAACCTCGGGCCCCCTTAAGAAAATCCACAAGGAGCTGGAACAAAGGAGTGTGACCATGCTCCAGGCTAGGAGACCTGCTGCTGGCGACTCTTGGTGTGGCTGTCGCAGGCCCTCATGAAGGAGAGGACACCGAGCAAGGGGACAGATGTGGGGGTCCGAAAGGTCGCATGTCAGACAGGAGACAGCCCGTTAGCACGAGGCAAGGGGAGCCCAGGCCGAGAGCTAAGGGCCTCGGTGAGGTTCCCAGACTGAGAGGATGGGAGCTGCAGGGGCACTGGAGAAGCACCCTCCCGTAGTCTTCCGTCCAGACCCCCACTTGCTCTGCAGCTCAGAAGAGCGCATGCTCCGACTCTGCCCATGGGACAGACCTACGGCCACGGTCCCCAGGCACCCTCCCACACAAGAAAGAGCAGGGGAAGCGAGGGGAGCGGGCCGCAGGGGCTGGTCACTGCCGAGGCTTGAACAGCAGCGTTGGGTCGGAAGAACTCAGGGGCCAACCAGAAGGGCGTCTCCTCGCCAGAAAGAGCGCTTTCAGCACCAAGAAGAAGACGCTTTGTTTGAAGTCACTCAAACTCGTGAGGATCTGAGCTTGCAGCGAGCTAAAGAACAGTAAAGCTCTCGTCGGTCACTGCCGAGGAGAGCAGAGCACCAAGCCAGTGTTCTGGACACTGACGATGACGCACTCAGTTCCGTCGTCTCAGGAAAGCACACACACAAGGGCAGTGGTTTCAGCTGAGAAATGAGGGCGCACAGTCGGAACTCGGTGGCTCTGTGCCTGAGGAGACAGACGCAGACAGGTGGGAACCACTGGCCGCCGAAATGGTGGGGTGAGTGGGGGGAGGGCCTGTCAGGGGGGCCAGGCCCACACTGCCCAGGAAGAGGGCCACCAGGCTGCCTTCGCAGGCAGGGGTGCGCTGCTCTGTGCCCCCACGGCCTCTCCCCCCAGGGCCAAGCCCAAGCCCAGCCCTCGCAGGAAGTGAGGGAGACGGGGGAGCAGAGCACAGTCCGTCACTGGTGACCATGCAGCTGCTCTGGCAGGGGAGAGCCTGGAGAACGGGGAGAGAGGACAGGGGGGTGGGGAGAGCGGACAATGGGGTGGGTGGGAGACGGCCACATGCACGAAGACTGAGTGGACATCAGGACCAGGGGTGGTTGGTGGGCCCTGACTCACACCAGCTACATCTAAAGACCCTTTTCCTGAGCACTGGGGAGAGCAGAGCAAGAACCCGACGCTGGGCGACGGGAAGGTGTGCGTGCCGGCCTTGTTACGTGTGACGGTGACGCTCGGCCGTGCTGGGAGATGACAGTCTGGGAGTCCCAGAGCCATGCACTGAGACTTTTCACTGCTGAAAAGTTAGAGGTTCTCGGGGTTTCCTTTACAATGCTCCGGAAGGAAGGCAGGCAGGAAGGAAGGAGGCAGGGGAGAAGAGGAGGAGGAGGAAACAGCACCATCGGAAGGGGAACAGGCGCAGTGAGGCCAGCCAGTGGTCGGAGCTGGGGACAGTAAATGGGGTCCTCGAGGCCCCCTGGGCCCCAGGGCCGCACCCACATCCTTGGTTTGCACCCCTCCCCACCACAGGGGTGCTGAGTGCAGCCGGGCTTTGATGGGGGTGGGCGGGGCCGTCACCATGAGAAGGGGTGGCACGCTGGTCACTCTTCACGGCCACCAGGCATGTGGGGGAAGCCACCCAGCACCTGTGAGCCGGCTCTGAGTGTGAGAAGGGAGCTGGCACTGTTGTGTTTGGGGTTGTGTGCTCTCTGCGAATGCTGCCTGGCCTAATGCGTTCCTCCAAAGGCGCAGGCAAAACTCTTTTTCAAGTCTGCCCGTGACCTAAGTAATCACCACTAAGCAGCCTGTGTTCGGTGTCCCAGCGAAAGGTAGCATAGTACGGACAGAAACGGGGCCTGAGCCTTCTCCTGACCCCTGCCAGTGAGCGAGCCTCACGGAGCACGCACACCTCTGAGCACACTCGCACTTCTGTGAAAGGAGGACCGAGTGTAGGCCCGCAGTCCGGGATGCTCCGAGTGGCAGGGCAGCCAGCGGGCGCCTGGCACACAGCACTGCTTACCCATCCACCAGCCCCTGCTGCTTGATGATCCGGTGGGACTCCTCCCGGGTGATCCTGCCGTGGAACCAGTGCTGGGTGCGGTGGATCACTGTGGGGGGGGAGGGCGGTCGGTCTTGGCCCCTCGCAGGGGCTGCCCCACAGCAAGCTGACCCCCTCCCACGCCACATGTCCCATTGCACTCTGCTGGGGGCGAGGGGGCTGTTTCATCTCCCTTACACACAGAGAGATCGGGCCAGCGTACCTGCACTGAGGTTGGAAGGGTGGAGGGGACTCTGGCTGCCCAGAGCATTCATCCGGGTGCTTCGCTTCTGCAAAATCAACACCCGTGTCAGTGGGACGCCAGCAGACAGACACCACCCACAGGCACCCGCACACACCCCTGGGGGACGCCCGGGTGCCTAGCAGCCGGGGCTCCGGCCCGTGCAGTGCCCGCCCCGCCCCCACTGCCCACGGAGAACAAAGAGCTCTCGGGGCGCGGCTGCTACAAACAAAACCAGAAGTGCCCTGCGTGGTGCGCTCAGTGCTCCCGACCACAGGGCACCACAGGACGGGGCTCTGGGCTCCCACCCGGGGCAGCCACACAGGGCTCTCCACCGCCCGCCACCCACCCGCCGGCCTGAGGGCTGGCGCTCAGGACACAGAGCTGGAGGGACGCCTCCTCCCACGCCCCCCCCCAGGGGACATTCAAGGAGCACTGCCGAGCCAGAGCTGTGGGCTCGTGCTTTGGGCGCTGTCTGTGTCAGAACCACTTGGACGCCGGGTGACATCGTTCCACCTGGAGACGGGGACCTCGAGCCTCAGAGGAAGGACTGTTCCGGGTCACGGAGCTAGCCAGTGGCGAAGCCACGAGGCCCCGTGGTCCGCAGCAGGGACAGTCCCGTGCCTGGGCCAGGACGCCCCCAGCCCCGCGCTGCTCCGTCCAGGAGCCCAGGGGACAGGAGGCAGCGGGGTGCCCCGGTACAGGGAACCACCACTTCCCACCGTGGAGAGCCGGGCCCGCCTCCCCCTCCCCAGCCCCTCACCCCTTGCCTGCACCCACACAGTCACCGTCCTGGAGCGCAGCAGCGGCACCCACCCCGCGTGACCTCACCCTCCAGGCGTGCCCCTCCTCCAGGGCTGCGCTCTGGGCTTCGGCCGGGTTGTCGATCACTCTTCCCGTTTGCCCAGAGAAATCCATAGCCACGAGAGAGTTCTCGGAGACGCTGCGCTGCAAGGGAAGCCACAGGTCCAGAGAGTCAGGGGGCGGATGGCCCCAGGCGGCGAGGGTGATGGGCGCCGCCTGCCCCGACTCTCTGAGGTTCGGGAGGCAAGTCTGACAAAAGGGCCCTTGAGCTAAAAATAGCTCTGGCTCCTTTTGAGGGGAGTAAGGGACGGACTCCGAGGTTGAGGGTGAGGCCGCTGGTGCCGCAGGACCGGCCCGACCGGCACTCACAGGCCTCAGAGAAACTGCACCGTCCCTGGAGCCCCATCTGCACAGCGACCGTCCCTCCCGTGGGCACGCGAGCGCAGGGCGACGGAGGTCCCGGAGGCGGACACCGAGGGTCTTTAGGCTCGCCTCGGAGAGCGCGGCCTCGGGGAGCGCGGCCTCGGGGAGTGCAGCCTCGGGGAGCGCAGCGTGTCCCGAGCGCCTGGAGGCTCTCGGTGCCCTACGCTCTCACCAGGACGCCCCGCCTGTCATGGCGCCCGAGGGCCGGGGCCAGAGGGAAGGCGGAGGCAGGGAGCGGCTCCTCCGCGGAGCCTCGCTGCTGCCTCCCATCCGAACCCTGAACAGAGCGTCTACCTACACGGCCTGGGGCTGCGGGGACCGGCACAGGGGTGGCTGAGGAGCTGTCCCCAGCTGTCCCTCTGCTGCGAGGACTGAGCTGGCCTCCTGGCCTGGGGCGCTGTGGGTCGGAATGGCGTCTCTGGAATGCACACGCTTGCTTTGAGCTCCCCACTGGGCGGGCGGGCGGGTGGGCGGGCGCCAGTGCTGACGCAGCGGCTGGCTGGGCCCCTGGCTGGGGGCGGCGGCAGGCTCACTTACCACGGGCGTGGAGAAGGGGGACAGCGAGGCCTTCCTCTGCTGGGGGACCCGGTAGCTCTGGTAGAGGAGCATCCCATACTGAAGGGGAGCCAAAGTCAGTGGCCGGCGCCGGGGAGCCCGAGCCCCGCGGAGCCAGCCACCCTTCCCTGCTCCATTTCGTCTCTTCCTTTCTCCAGAACGGGTTGTCCACACACAGACCAGAAAGATCACACAAATATGCAGAGCCCAAAAGGCTCCCAGCCACGTCTGCCCCTCGCAGGCTCCTCTGCCCGCCCCACACCGTCCTGTCCTCCCACACACAGGGCAGAGAGATGCGGGCAGCGAGCTCTCCGCACCGCTCCACACTCGGCCCTCCGGTGCTGCTCCACCCACGTCCCCGCAAGGGGCCCCAGGGCTGCCTCGTTCCTGGGCCTGGACATCCCGCCTTCCCTCGGCCAGCCCCAGCGACGGGCACTCAGACTTATGGCTGGCTTGTCGGGGCGCAGCCATGAACGTGACGTGGCACAGCTCGCCCAGCACTGACCGTCCTCTCCCGTCACCAAAGAGTGTGGCTGTACTGTCAGTCCCTTTCTGTTCTATCAGCGGCAAAAATGGCACAGAATGAGGTTCTGGGGCAGAGAGGCACAGGGCGCCCATGCCCGAAGGCCGTGGGGCGTGCGTCCCTGCGGGGCATCCGAGCTCAGCCCCCGCCCGCCCGTTCCTCTCGGGGAGTCCACCTGCAGTCTCGGGCCAGCTGAGCGTCAGGAGGGCTGCGGGTTCTAGTGACGGCGGTCCCAGGCTCTGTGTTGGCCCGGGCGACTGAGCAAACTTTGGCCAGTTCCTCTCGATCGACTACCATGCAGCTCGCGTGGACTTTACAAGCGCGGTTGACTGCAGACACGCAGGGCGAGCAGAGCAGGAGGCAGCGTTCGTGAGGCCTGGGCTCCGCCGCCACATGCCTGCCGCGGAGGTGGTGCGAGGACTTGCTGTGCAAGGACTGTGAGACCGCTGTCCAGGGCGAGGCCCCGCAGGGACCCCTGCCGTCAACCTCCGTGAGCTCCTGCTGCCGGGTCGCCAAGCGGGCTGTGCGGCTCCTCAGGCGCCCTCAGGAAAGCTGAGGCTGACAGGCAGTCACAGCCACGACGAGCCCTCCTGCACACGCTCTGCGCCCGTCCCCGGGCCGCTGTCCCTGCTCCTAGCCCTCTAAGCTGGACCGTGTCCTCGGGGCGTCTCCCCGCCCCACGCCCTGGGGCGCACTTGGCCCCGTCCACAGGCACCTGTGGTCGGCTCACCTGGTGGGAGCGCTGCGGCACCGCAGGGGAGAGACCAGGACGCAGCCAGGTGTCCCACCAAGCACGGCCCGTGCTGACCCCCGGTGTAAACGGAGGCCGGGTTGCAACAGGCTCCGACCTTCCCCCACGAAGCCTCCACGAGAAGCTCGTGAGCCCTCGGCAGAGGCGGACGCCTAGCACCCGCCCCCAGGCGGCAGGGCCCGCTACCTTGAGCAGCCGGAAGGCGGTCATCCAGCAGGTGCGGCTCTGCTCGTCCTCCGCGCACAGCAGCCGCAGCTCCTTCGGCTCGTGCAGCACTCTGTTCGGCTGGAGGGGGACAGGGTGGGGCGGGGTGAGAGCCTGGCCCGGGCGGGGCCCCGCTGGCTGGACCTGCGACGGGCCGTCCTAACTGCCACGCCGCCTCGGGCCTCTGAGCTCCTCACGGACAGCACAGCACGACAGGCAGGAAACACGTTTACTCGGATGCATGAGTGAATCCAGCGTGCAACCACACCACTAGCTCTGTTTTTCCTCGGAAGCCACAACCGAGGGAGGACCTACTGTTTGAACCCCGAGTCCCAGGGGAATGCCCCTCGAGGATGGAGCTCAGGGCCAGGGCTAGCAGGGTCACCAGGTGGGTGGCGCAGTACCTTTATGCAGAAGCCGAAGTCCGTGGGGGCGCTGTACTGCTTCCGGCCCGAGATCAGGGAGAAGACACTGCAGTCCTCCAGGTCGGCCAGCAGCTGCAGGTGCCTGGGCTCCTGCGAAAAGCCGCAGGTTCACTGGGGAGAACTGGCCCACACAGCGGGCCGAGGCCTCGTGTCCTCCTGACAGAGGGTGGTCTGCACGGGCATCTCCCTCTGCCAGTCTGCCGCCCACTGCCTCATATCAGCGGGGTGCCAAGCTGAACCAAGTGCCCCTGCCCCCAGCAGGGCCCTCCCCACTCCAGGACCGAAGACTGTGTGGACCCATTTCACACTCTGCCAAGCCGGAGCCTCACAACCAAATAGAGAGCAGAGGGGACGGAACCTGAACCTGAGGGTCAAGGTTAACAGCACAGGCTCAGAAGCAGGTGCCATCCCACTTCCCCAAGTGGCGTGTCAGACTCCCGCTGTGCCTGCTGTATTCCTGACAGCAGCCCCATCCTCCCCCACCCCGGTTCACTCTCCAACCCTGCTCTGTGCCCTGCTCCCGGCCACAAAGGTCCCTGGCTCCAGCGTCTGTGAGGCCGGTGAGTGAACAACAAACCAGAGCTGGGAGGTGGGGGAGTGACCCACTGAACCCTGTGCCGGACGGTAGAGGCCCCCTCTGCAGAGGAAGGAGCCTGGCCCCGTTCCTGCACCTGCTGATTCCTGGAGCAGCAGGAAAGAGGCCAGGTGCTCAGCACCTGTGGCTGGGGCTCCCGGGTCTCCCTCTTCCTGTAGGCCAAAGCAGACACCTCAGCTCTTGGGGGAAATACACAGCCAAGGTCATCCAGGCACGGCTGCCACTGTTGGTGGCCACGGACCGCGTGAGAGGAGTAGCCAAGACACCAAGAAGACCCCAGTGGGGAATGCCAGCGAGCCCAGTGCTCCTCCCCTCTTCCCACTGGGGGTCCGTGCAAACGGATTTTTACTCCTCCAAACAGCTCCCTTGGCACAGAGCAGGCGGCCTCAGGACAGAGACAACCTATGACCCTTAGGGATGGCTGCTGCAGCCCCATGGAGAGGAGGGGTGCAGCCTGGAGGGTCCTAGGTCTGTGGGAGCACCTGGTGTCGGAGAGAGACCGACAGGTGGCTCAGAGTTCCCCCTTCACGCAGGGCTTGGGAGTGTGGCAGGCTGGGAGCCTCTGCATTGGATCCCCACCCACACAGTGCCCTCACGGCAAGGTGGCCAGCTGCGAGGTCAGCGCTCACCTTCGAGGACCCCTTGGTGGAGCAGTAGAGGCCCGACCGCCGCAGACAGAGGTACAGCTTCTTCCAGGACTTCCTGCCCATCTCCTTCACGTGCAGAAAGCCCTGGATCTCAGGGCAGCTGCTGGAGTTGAGGAAATTCTGTGGGGAGCAGACGTGGAGAGTCAGACATGCGGACACACGGCCATCGAAGCAGTCGGGTCCTTGGCATTGCCGACATCATTGCATTTTCTGAACCACCAAGGTGCTCTTTTCTTTGGCCAAGCTGAGAATTTTCAAATGATGCGCTTCTCTTCTGAAGCCTTACGAGACCACCTGACCTTGAACAGACAAGACGCAGCTGGCACCTGACGGACCTCTGCACCTCTGAGAAGAGTGCAGAGCATACTGCCCCTTGTGAGGCAGCCTGGGGCAGGTCCCATCTTCCCTTCCAGCCCCCCTGGACTCCCTGTTCTGCCAGCGGGGCCCAGCTAAGAGCACGGGCCAGGAGCAGCTGATCGGAGGTGCCTGCGGTTACTCCGGCGAACCTGGGTTTACTCATCTGCACACGGCTTCTCCTTGTGACAGCCCAGAGTCCCCTCGAGCTCCTCCCCCAGGGAGCCCTCTTCCTCCAGGGTAGAGGCTGGGAGGTGACCTGCCTGAGGGGGGGCATGCTCCTCCCACAGATGAAACGGACCACCTGGGCCGGACCTCCCAGAGCCTCCGCGATGGTGGTACACCCTCGTGACCACGAGGACCTCAGGTCAGACAGTGAGCCCAGACGCTGGCCCTTTTGCCATCATTGCGATTGGGCCATAACAGCTGTGCATCCACAGCTCCTGCTGCATGTGGGGGGCAGGGGCCTTTGGGAGAGACCACAGGACTGAGCGTGGACACTCTCGTCTGTCGGGGCCAGAGACAAATGTGGGGGCCAACCAGCAGAGGCAGGGTCTGTGGTCTGGATTCCGTGGGACACGGGCTCTAGTGGTCCGCCCCACACTGGGCGGCTCCGGGGCGTGGCTGCCTCAGTGAACAGTCTGTTCTGTCACCGACACGCTGTAAACACACATTTACAAGGGGAGACCCCCAAACTCGGAATCATCTTCTGGAGGATGGGCCTCCTCCACTAGATGAGTGCTCTAGGAACCCATCTGTATTAGGGTACCAGCTGGTGTTGTTGTGAGAGGCTGCGTTTGGCTGCAGTGAATTTTTTTTTAAGACTCTGTCAGCATGTTTGCCCATTGCATGATGGGTGATTCATGAGCGCACCCGCCCGCTCCACACTGAGTGTTCAGCTGTTTTTGACCAAAAATGGCATGACCCCTGTGCCCTACCCTCCCTGTTCACCCAGTCTTGTCCCAAACGACATTTTTTTGTTTCCCCTATGAAAAAAGTCCTCACAGGGAAATGTTTTGCCAACATGGAAAAGGTGAAACAAAAAACAGCAGAGGCACTAAAACACATCAAAATCAACGAGGTCAAACAATGTTCTGAGCAGTGGAAAAACGTCTCAGTAGGTGCGTCGCATCCAGTGGCGAGCACTTGGAAGGGGACTGGAGTCTAAACACGGAGAATCAATACACAAGATCAATAAACATTCCGCTTTCTAGGTCCCCTCGTGTCCAGGCACTGCGGCACGTTCCCTCGTCTGTCCCTGGCCCCCCGGAACATCACGAGTCAGCGGCAAGCGCACTGTGGCCTCGCGTCTGGCGGCAGGGTGGCAGGCACAGGCAGCAGCCGGGCTTGTGGGGCGCGGGCCTCACAAAGCAGAGGGCGGTGAAGACCAGGGTTCTTACTGGGGCTCTGAGATGAGCTCGGAGAAACCACAGCTTCTCCATCCTGCCCTCCGCCCGGAGGACCCCGAGTCAAAGGAAGTTCTTCCTGTTTATAGGGGCCCGTGTGCTCTGGAAGACCTGGTACACGGACGTCCTGAGTGGGCACGTATCTGTGATTTCTCTGAACCCCGCCAGCTGCCAAGGCTGATCTGTGCATAAAACGAGATCACTCCACGTTTTTGCAAGGCTGCGCAGCAGCGCGAGGGAGGACTTCTGTCCGGGCACAGAGACCCGTCGGCCCCATACCTGCAGGAGCTGGGTCTGACCGCCATTGGACTGCTGGCACCAGGTGACCATCTGTTCTGGGAAGAAATTCTATAGGAAAGGGAGAACAGACGGGTTAGGAGGCAGCTTCTATGTGGGGAAAAACACACTGGCAGGGAGCCAGTCCACGAACACTACACAGCAACAGTCACGAGCCCTGGCATCCACACACGGCAGCCACCGCTGCCTCAGACGGCCCTGCTGCCTTCTGAATGCCCGGTGTGCATTCGGAGCACCTCTGGCCTGAACATGCGCTCACGCCTCCCCAAGGCAGCGGGCCATGTGCATCGTGGTTCTGGGCACGTCACAGCAGGAGACAAAGGACTCCCGAAACTCAGAGAGGAGCACAGTTGTGTGCAGAGGCTGTGCTGGTACACCCCCAAACCAGTTAGGAGATTTCTTACTTTGCAATAAAAAGCAATGAGACTCTCCGAGCCAGGGACAGCTCTGGTCCGGTCCCCAGGTGCGGGAACAATGGCCATACAGGGCTGAGACCCGTGTGCTGATAATTCACAAGACAGGCAACTCCCCACACCCCCACGTGCAAAATGGAAAAGCTAAGAGCCGTCCAGGAGATTCGCTAACACGCCTGGATACTCAGTTCTCCATCATTCCTGCACGGACATCACAAGTGTCTGCTGGCTTTGGAGAGTGACACACTCTCGCTCTGCTGGGCATCTGCCCGGTGTGCTCCCGTTAAGGGCCCTGCTCTCTCTTCCCTTCCCCCTGCGGCTGCCGGAAGAGGCACCCCGCCTCTGCCCTTGCGCTCCCTTGGAGACCAAATTTTGAGGGAGAAGCTTAGGTCGATAGCAACTACTAGTCTCCGCCCATCTGCTGCCCCCAGAATCTTACTTTGCGACCTGCTCCCAGGAACCCCAAGTGGCCACTGCAGAAGTGCAAGGGCTCCCTCCCACCCAGACCTCCAGAGCTGAGACTCACAGTGGGGTTTTTGAAGAACTCATATTTGGCATAATTCTTCCTGAACAGGAACTTGCTCTCGCTGGCCATGGTGGTCTGCACCTGCACCACCAGCTCGTGGTCTTCCAGACACCTCTCTGGGGGGAAAGCATCATGTGTGAGCAGGAGCAGAGGGCAGAACACTGCCTCCACGCAGCTTCGCATGCAGTGCCACAGTCAGTCTGACGCTCCACGCCACAGGCCCTGGGCGCAGCGAGGTCTGAGCTAGGACTGAATGGCAGCCCCGGGGACGCCAGGCCAGACCCGGGGGGTTGGGACGTGCAGCAGGAAGACTTGCTCTCCACTCGGCGGGACGGAGAGTGAAGGGCAGACTCAGTCAGCACCCCCAGTAGACGGCTGCGCCCTTCTGCTGAGAAACGGTGGCTCCCACGGACAGGGGAACCACGTGAGACAGAGCTGAGAACGGCGCTGGGCGAGGGGACGTGGAGCACCGTGCCGAGGCATGTGCTTCTGGTGTCATAGCATACGGTGCCCGAACACAGGGCAGCTGTGCTACAGCCATACCGTCTGCGAGCACAGTCATCCCCAGTGCAGAAGCCTCGCTCCCACATCCTGAGGGCTCTCGCCCGTGGGCCACATTGCCAGGGAGAGGAGAGAGCACAAGGCGCCAGGCTCTCATGCACACAGTTGCTCACGGGCACGTGCGCCACCCGGCCCAGTCCATCCAGCGCCCTCCTCTGGGCCGAGTTCTCTCCGGGGCACTACAACTCTCTTCTCCAGTGACGTCAGTCAGTCCCACTAAAGGACGACACTGCTTTCCCCGGGCTTCGTGTTTAGAGCCGTGGGAGAAAGCCTGAGGACTGTCAAAGGGTGCGGTTTCCGCCCGCTCCGAGCTGGGGGCGAGCGCCAGGCTGTAGGGAAACCCTCCCTGCAAGTGCGTGCCTGCGGCTTTGTGCACACTGCACCGTGTCCAAGAAGAACTGACACAGAACCTAAAAGGCGTCTTTACCTGAAAGACACCACCCGAGGAGGGGAAACCAAACACTAACCCGCAACAAGTTCCGCACTTGTGAGCGCACGTGTGTGCACTCACACATACACTCACATATGCTTACACGAACATGTGCACGCCCTCACGCACGCACTCTCACACACACGTGCACACCCCCTGCTCTGTGAAAACTCCCAAGCCAGCTCAGAGATCACTGCGGGACCCCCCACCCCCCAAGACAGAGCTGCCACCCCAGGGGCCTGCCTGCATACACCCGCCCACCGGCAGCAGGTGCACCGACCCTGGCAGGCATGAGCTGCTCTCCAACAGTGGCACCAGAACCCTACCAGTGCCAGGCCTGCCCCAGAGCACAGGTGTTCGGATCGCCCCACACTCCTCCACAGCTCCTGCACGGGGAACAACTTCCCACTGGGTGTAGGCCCTGGGGAACCACTGCTCCCACCAACCAGAGTCAGCCCCTGAGAGCGCCGGGAGAGGGGCAGGGGCTGTGGGTGCATTTCAGGAGGAGAGGAGAGTGTGTGGGGACAGCAGCAGGCAGCCTGCTGTGCAGGCAGGGCCACCGCAGCAGCACAGCAGGAACGTTGGCCACGGCAGTCCCCACCTGGCGGTGCCACTCCCTACCTAGCCCCAGGTGCAGGTGGTGCTCCACCAGGGCCCAGCTGTTGTCGTCCACGCAGTGGCTCCTGTGCGCCAGCAGCTGGCACAGGTCCCTGGAGGTCATGTCCACGGGGGTCTCCACCACTTTGCATGTCCCATCCTCACTGAAGATTCTCACGTCCTGCAACACACAGGGGCGCCCACAGATGAGAGGCACGGTGTTTAGGAAGTGAAACCTGGACCACGGAGCCCTGGAAGAGGAGAAGCCCGCTGTGCTCCAACATGCATACTGCTGCCCCTGCAGCGGTGGGCGTGCGGACAGTCACTGTCCACTCCCCCCAACCCCGCGTGGGCCAGAGCACGACTTGGCATGCTCACGGTGCCCGCGATGCTCAGGCTGCGACCAGGGCCAGACCTGAGGGTGTGTGGGGCTTCTCCACACCCTGTCTGAGGCTGTGGCTGGTGGCTGGGGTTCGGCATGGCACAGCAGGCACCACTCACTGCAAAACCTGGCAGAGCGGGAGAAGCCCCCCGGAATCCCTGACCTGACCCCCACGGGCTTGCCTGCCCTCCCTGGCCAGGGCCCCATCCCCTTCTCTTGCCATGCCCCTGCTGTCTGCTGTCCACTAAGGCTTAGGAAGGAACTGAGAAAGATCCATATGAACATGTTGAAGTGTCCAATGCCAAAAAGAAGGGCAGGGAAGGAACACAGTCACAAAACTCTTGGGCTCCTGCACCCTGCGAAACGACAAGCATGCTTCGTTTTCCGGGTCCTGTCCAGAGCCTTTCAAGCAAATGGCTCCCAGGCAAAGGGGGGCCAGGGAGAGGCCCAGAGGAGCACA
This sequence comes from Tonatia bakeri, assembly GCA_004024845.1. Classification (NCBI taxonomy): domain Eukaryota; kingdom Metazoa; phylum Chordata; class Mammalia; order Chiroptera; family Phyllostomidae; genus Tonatia; species Tonatia bakeri. The sequence goes on along the minus strand of PVIA01003681.1, from coordinate 26,733 downwards.
CTCTGCCCCAGGAACACACCCTTGGGTGCAGCCCTCAAGGAGCACATGGTGCCGAAAGGCCCAACCTCCACAGCCTGGAAAAGCGTCGGAGGAACAAGATGGCATTTTACATCCCCGCTGCCTCTTGAAAGGGAGTCTGTCCCTGGCCTCTCCCACCGTCCCTGATGGGCCGGGCCCCTGCCCTGGCCAACCCACCAATGCTGGCTGCAGGGACACAGTGGGCAGGCCGTCTCTGGGTGGACAGGGCAGCTGCTCCTGGCCGCCTCGCTCAGCCCTCAGGCAGTGAACCAAACCACCTGAGCAGACCAATCAGGTCCCTCCCTGGGCCTGATGCCACCGCCCCCCAGCTCCCCACTTCACGGAGCACCAGCGGAGGTGCCCACAGCAGAACAAACACCCATGCTGGGCTCAGACCCAAATGCTGGGCAGGTCCCTGTCAACACCCCGGTCCTGAGGTGACGAGCAGGGAGCTCAGAGCGAGTGTGCCCTCTGAGCAAGCGCTGCCCTCTGCCACAACCCTGGACACCTGTGTCCCCGGGGGCCCCTGTATCTCCCTGGGCCCCTGCCTTGGCGGCAACCTGGGGCTACAGGTCTCAGACCTGGCAGCACCCGCGGTCCCCCCAGATGGCTGCGGCTCTGGTGCTCTCGGCCTCTGTGTTCCCAGTCTCTTGACCAGAGCACACTGGGTCTGATGTTTATTTCTGCTGGGGTGGCATTGGGGACGATCTGGCAGGGAGCCCTCTCTGTCTCCAACCCTCCCAGAGCCCCAGGCCCGGAAGAAGCTAAGGTTCCCTCAGCCTTGAGTTCCTGGAGGAGGGGAGGCTGGGCCGACCTGGGAACCACCCTCCAGGGGGACGAGTCCCCAAGGCTGCCTGTAACCTCTCAGCCACCCCCAACCCCAAAGAAAGCCCCGAAACCTGCTTTCGGCTCACATTCATTTTTAAGAAATCCACTCATCTTTCTCCAGAATCCACATTCACTCAATGACAGTGATATTTTTACAACACAAATTGAATTTTCAAATACAGCTGACATGGCAGTCTATAAAAATAAAATGTAACTTAAACAAAGAAAATGTGTCTTTGGAATGCAGGCAAAAGCTTTTCCTACAACTGCATTCATGTAAAAAAACAAACTGAGGAACTACAAGTAGGCTCACACCATTCCGTGTGACGGTAACATGCTAACTGCACCATCAGCCATGCCTTCCGCACCAGGGCACGCTTTCAGCTACAAAGTCAGCATGCTCCCAGTTTTTCTCCTCTCGTGACTTTCTGAGAGAGCCCGTGACCACAGCGGACACGACCTTCCCTGGAAATGCCGACGATGTGGAAGGGCACCTCCCAGCTCTCCGAGTGCAGCTTCGCTCGTCCTGCCCCAGATCGAGGCAGCGCCCGTTTTTAAATCTCTCCCGCCACACTGCATCCTTCTTCCCACTCTCTCCTGATGCTCCGTGCCTGTCCCCAAGGTCTACACTCAGCCCGGCTTTAAAGGCTGAGATGTGCTTTGTCAATGGCCCCTCCTCCAACTCCCAGACACAGCCTGGCTAGGGGCCCCGCTGCAGGCCTGCCGCCCAGGGATGAAAAAACCCGACACAACGCTGGAAGAACACTGCATGTGCCAGCAGGGGCATACGTCTGAGGCTGCTGGTGGTGGTATTTCTGGTGCAGACGTGAAGGAGAGTGTGTGACCAGAACAGCTGGCCACCACACCTCTTGAAGCCAACAGTCCCAGAGGGAGCACATGCACCAGCAAACGAGGGTTTTGTGTCCCCGGCTCTGGTGCACCAGGCCTGGGCCGGGGGCTGCAGGGGGCAGGCTGCAGCGCCCTGGCTGGGGACTCAGTGTCCTGTGCAGGGTGGAATGCACAGCTCCTCAGGCAGGTGGAGACAGCCCTGCAGAGCTGGTCTCTGTCTGGGCACAGGTTTCCAGGGTGGGAATGGGAGCCCAAAGCTCCGTGCACGGAAGATATGGCTGCCTTTCTGACCTGCCCCACACAGGGTGGGGGCCCCAATGAGGTCAGCACTGCAGGGCCCACCTGGGCCGTGTTCTGGTCTTGTCGCTAACTGGCTGTGGGGCCCGGGCTGCGTGACCCGACTTCTCTGTGCCTCAGTTTCCTTATCAGTACAGTGGGAATCTGTAAGTAATGCTGGCCTCCTGGGGTCAGCCTGGAACAGGCTCAGGACAGGCATGCGCTTGCTGCAGCCTGGGAGTGCAGCTCTGGGAACGAGGCAGGGGCACCCAGGGAGAGGCCTCCAGGGCCCCAAATCCACCCCACTCCAAACCAGTTCGCAATTCTGAGACCGCCAACCTCTGGACCGTAAGACAGATCCCGGCCTGTACGGCGGAGCAGGAGCGAGGCAGCTGGCAGCAGCCGACTGGAACTGTCATGTCCTTTTCCCCAGTGCAGAGGAAACCAAGCAGCTAACTGCCTTTTAAACTGAGAGAGTGATATTAAAGAGCGTGTATTGTGTCAACAGTGCAAGGCTCTTTTCAGAGTTAGTCGGGGGATGGATGCTTTGCCGTCCCCCGCCCTCGGCTGGCTTGGCACTGCGCCTGCTGCCAAACCCACAGCCCTCAGGTAACAGGATGTCCGTCTTCCCAGAGCTCCGCTGTCACTGCTCAGACACTTCTCATGCGGAGGGGGAATCAGAGCTCAAATCTGAGCAGACTGAAAGGAAGGAGCTCAGTGACAACCAGGGTGGAAGGGCCATCATCTGCACGGCCCCCACTGTGTTCCGGGGAGCCTGGTCTTGTGTCTTGGGGTCCCCAGCAGGTAGACGCTGGCTTCAGGCACCGATGCACGGTGCTGGCTGGCCTGCAGGCTCCGAGTCTCGTGCTGGATTCAGGAGATTGCCTGGCTTCGGCCCAGGTCCCCTTGTGGACACAGAAACGGGGCACCGTGATCTCCTTGCTCCTCTGCACATTGTCCAATGTAGGACAGCCCTGGATGGACAGCTGCCACTGCTGGTGCAGGGACATAGCTGAGCAGAGGGCCCTGTGACCCGCTGAAGAAAAACCAAGTCAGCCAGGAGGGTCTCAGCTGGGACCTTTCTGGCCAGCTTTCTCTTCACTCTTCACCCTGGTCCAAAGCTCTCTTAGGCCCATTTAAGTGCATTTTTCAGAGTGATGGCGTGAGCTGGACATGCCAGTAACTGCCAGGGATAAGTGCCAGCTTGTGACCCACCTGCCAGGAGGGGGCGCCAGGGAGGGTCAGTAGGGAGAGGGGAGCTAGACTGCCAGCTTGGAGGGGGTAGGACCCAGCTAGTGGGAGCGGGAGGAGGAAAGGCAGCTGCTGGGACAGGTGGAGGGGAGGGGCCCCTGAGACTGCAGCTGTCAATGTACCCCACCCAGAGGAGAAAAGGAAATCTGGGGAAGGCAGCAGGGCTTATCCAGGCCCAGGAGATGAATCCGCAGGGGTCGGGATCTGAACCCGTGCATTGGCTGCAGGCCTGCCTGCCCATCAAGTCAACGAGATGCTGCAGCACTGGACCCTCCCCAGAGGCCGCTCGCTCTGGGGCCCTGAAGCCCCAGTCTGAGCAGGCCCAGCCGGCTGGGAGAGGAAATGCACCCCCATCCAAGGCAGCAGCAGGGCTGGGCTCTGCGTCTCGGTGGAGAAAGCTGAGTTGTGGTTTCCCCCAGCTCTGCTCCACACACACCACAGGAGCTCCGTGGAGCCCTGAGGACTGACTGGGGCGGAGGTGGGGCGGGGGTGGGGGGAAGTGGGGGGTGCGCTGCCACGTGGCTCTGGTCACACTGACAGACACACACCCAGAAAAGCAGAAACCTGTCTGATGTGCTCTCCGTCTCACAATTTCAGAGAGAATTAAAAATACGTTAAGTTGCTGCAAATCCTTTCTAAAAAAGTTAAAGTTCTAAAAATACCTTACGAAACAGTTGCTGGAAGTCGGCCACGACTTCAGAGTCCCTGGGCCCAGGGCCCCGAGGAAGGGCTCACAGCGGCCAGGGCAGCACCAGCCCCGGGGCCTCCGCACCCTGAGCAGGCCGGCTCCTCTGCAAGGACCCGCTCTGGTCTGCTTATCTGCGTTTTCTGAACTTCTCCAGAGTGGTGTGTACAGCCTTCTATTGTGACAAAAGCGGTTTTTGTAACCACGTTCCGCAGAAAGCACGAACATCGTAACCACGTTCCAGAGAAAGTACGAACAAAAGCATCCAGAGAAGACCCCCTGGGCGGATGGAGAGGAGCAGAGATGCGCCCGAAGGGCGGAACGCGGGGCACAGCCCTCCTCCGGCCTCGGCCCCCACAGCCAGTGCGAGGGGGTGGCAGCCCCTCTGCGAGGTCCTCCTGCAGGCTCCTGCGCAGGCCCCTGCCCCTCCGGTGGGCCTGTCCTGTTGTCCCTGGGCTTCTCTCTTCTGCCCACAGGCCCCAGAGGGCGGGCCCACACCTGCCACTCACTCTGGATTCTGCTGGCTGCCCTTCGCCCACTCACCAGCGCAGCAGGGAACCCTGCCTGGCGAGAGCCACCCCCAGGCTCCTGCAGCACATGCTTTCCTCCCCAGGCAGGAAGAGCCGGCCTGCAGACTCTGGCACTCTGCAGCCGCGTCCTGCCCTCAGCACAGCTGCCCGGGAGCCCCTGCACCGAGGTGGTCTCTTCCCCGAGGCTGCCCTCGAGTCTCCAGGGCTGGGCCCGGGGCTGTGGCGGGGGCCATAGGGGTGAGCAGAGGAAGTGCAAGTCTCAGGGGAGAGAACCCCAACAGTGTTGCCAGAGGTCCCGTCCACCTGTCCCCAGCATGACAAGGACACATTCCTGAGAGCCATGAAGTCAAAACATAAACGGAAAAGGGCCTTATTCAGGTGGAGATTCCTTGGTGTTCACAGAATGCCCAGGAAATCTAGGCGAGGCACAGCGGTCATCACCTTAAAAACAACTCAGCACCTCTCCGACGTGGTTCTCAGGGTTCCCAGGTGCCAGGCAGGAAGCGGCTCTGGGCAGAAGTGGCGGTGGAGCTCTGGGGCCCGTCCTACAGGCTTCCTTCCCTGTGACACTGCCAGATTCTCCCAAACCGATGTGGCCTTCCAGGGTGCAGGGATGCAAAGCTCCCTCAACTTCCTGGGACAGCAGGTTTCCTGCAGAAGGTGCAGGCTGAGCAGGGCAGGCACTGGGCTCCTGGCACACCAGGCCACATGGGAAGGCAGAGAAGCTGCCACTGCTCATCATGGACAACCAGAACCAACGAGGGCACAGTGGACGGCCCAGGGCCTCCGTGGGGAGGTGCACAGCACAGCCATGCAACCATGGCCCGCGCCCACGGGGCTCAGGCTCAGGGCCCTGAGGTTTTTGCTGCGGCAACAGCCCTCTGCTGCACCATAGTGGGTCGCCCTGGCTGTCTCTACCACACCATGGTCCCTGAAGGCAACCCCAGCGCTGCCCACGCACCTTGCCTAGGATGCCTCTGCCACCCACAGACCCCCTGGTGCCACACGGCGACAGGAGGATGGCAGCGAGGAGCACAGTGTGGCAGTGGGTCCTGCCTGGAGGGCTGGGGAGTACTCTAGATGCCCCCCACCCCACCGGGAGGGAACGTCTCATGAGCACCCGCTGTGGTTCACAGAACTGTGTGTTGGTTCGGAGTGCTGCTGCCCATGTCAGGGAGAGAGACAGTGAACTTGAAACTTGGTGTCCCAGCTGCTCCTGAAGAGCTTTCTCGGTGACCAGCCCTTGGGCAGAGGTGGGATGGGCTTGCAGAGCCCCCAGGGTTGGGGCTGGGGCTGTGTGTGCAGCACCTCGACTCCCTGAGCCAGGGGCCCCTCAGAGAAGCAGGGGAGGCAGGGATCCCGCCGGGCTGCCCAGAGGTGGCCAAGGAAAATAAAAAAGTCTTTGTTAAATCAACTTCCTCAGAGAGTCGGTAACTCCACGTTCCATTTGCATATTGTAATCTTAAAAACCAACAAAAATGCTTTACATCCCTTCTCTAGAAAACTGTCCAGCGGAGCCACATGACTGATTGGCTGTGGTGGCCAAAAAAAAGAGGCAGGAATTAGGAGTGACCCCTCCCTCCAAATTCCAGAAGAGGAGGAGCAGAGAGGAGGGGCTGCTTCCAGGGGAAGACAGTGGGTCTGTGGGGAGGGTGGGGGATGGGGATGGAAGCCCTGGGGGTGGGCGAGTGCCCTCAGGGTATGCAGGGAGGCACAGGGTTTGGGGGGACTGACTCACCAAAGGCTGGGTGGAGTAAAGACAGTGGTGATGGGGACAGAGGGGCCCCTGGGAGGGGACACAGCACAGCTGCCTGAGTCACCCCCATGGCCTGTGGACTCTGGGTCCCCCCAGGGGTGGGGTCTGGAGTGGTGAGGAAGCAGCAGCTGTCCACCCATCCGTCACAGAAAGCAGGCAGGAGAGGGGGCGGGGAAAGGTGCCCGAGAGGGGAGCCCAGCAGAGAGGCCTCTGTCTTCTGAAATGAGGGGGGTGTGCTGACGTGTACCCTGGGCTGGCCCTGGCTCTGGGAAGGCCATGAGTGACCACCACGGGCAGCAGCTGTCCTCTGTCCTGCTGTGGGTCTGAGCACTGTCCTCTGGCTCCTGTCCAGACTCGACCCTAGGGCTCTCCTGAGTGTCCCCTGCACCATGCCCCCTGGGCCCCCTGAAGGCAGCAGAAAAGGCGGGGTGGGCCTACTCTGCAGGGGCTGAGAACAGAGGCTGGGCGAGTGGGAGGAGGCTGCAGGGGCGGGATCAGAAGGCGGCCTGGCTCCAGGATGGCCGGAGGCCGGAGGCCGCCTGGGAGGGGGAGGCGGGCTGCATCACCCCCACATGGTACTAGGACTTGCTGGGAAGTGACCAGGCCTCAGCCGTTCGTGAAACGGCCGTTCGTGAAACCGTCGTTACAGCCGTGGGGGACACGATTTTGCTCGCTAGTAAATGCATGTCAGAACCCCATGCAAGGCAATCAATTTACTTCCAAAAAATTAATTTTTAAAATTAAGCAAACAAAGAAGAGCTGATTTGGAATGAAGACATATTTGTGCCCTATTAAAAATGGGGTTAAAGTATGGACTAGTTATGTTTACGTAACAAATGGGAAAACTTGCTGTGGCCAGTCGCCGTGTGTGCGTGCGCGCAGCTGCTGCCTGTGGCTGCGTGGAAACCTTTCCTGGCTGAAAGGCCCGCCCACCAAGCCACCTGGAAGTGCCGGTGAGTCTTCAGAACTCACCTTGAACTCAGCAAGAGAGGCTTCCCTTGGGAAACCCTGTCCTTCCTCACCAACCCTCCCCCCATCACTCAGTCCTGCCTCCCGCTTCCTCCCAGTGGGACCTTCCTGCCCTCATGCACCTGGGCCTGACTTTGCGCCCGGAGGGGCCAGCCCACTGCACACACGGCCTCAGGGTCTCTCTCTGCCCTGTGATGGGACCTCGAGCCCCTCCCGAGTGAGCAGCCCGTGCCTGGCCTATGGAGTGGCGGGGGGCGCCGGTTTCAGGACAGGGAGCCAGGCTGCCCAGTGCCTTGGCGTCCAGACCCCTGACACATGCAGGTGCACATCCTCGCAACTGGGGCCAGTCAGGGCCTTTGTTTCTGCCAGCCAAACACAGACTGAGAGTAAGTAAGACTCAGAAACACAGGAGTCTCTGAGCTGCCCGGGGGACCCCAGACCCTGGGGGCTAGGGTCAGGGCAGAGCTGCAGGGTCTGGCCTCCCCACCCCCACTCCTTCCCCGCACTGGCAGCCCCTCCTGTGACACGGTGCACTCTCCTTGGTCTGAGACGGAGTCCCCTGCCCTCTCCTGTGGCGTGCAGGCCGTCTGGGAGAGCGTGACCAGGCGGCTTCCTCTGACTTCATGTGGAAGGACAGAGCACGTCAGATTTCCCTTCCCCACAGGCCTGTGGGGAAGAATAGGAGACTGCCTGGCCCATCAGCAGCAGCTCCGCCTACCACGGCCTGCCGCGCAGGATTGCCACGCCACCTGGCCATCTTGACTGCAGTGCCAACGACACGCGCGCTTCTCAAGACCAAAGGTCAGAGCTGAGTGTGGACAAAGGACCGTCCGTCCCTTGAGGTGTTCGCACACCAGTGGGGAACACCCGCGCTCTGCAAGTGCCTGTGCCTGCTGGGCCCCAGGGGCTGCAGGAATCTGTGCGGCAGAAATGCAGACACCAACACAACGTTCTCGTGGGGGACGAGTGCCAGTCCCAAGAAAACAGCAGGCGAGATTCCTGGGTTTCCTGACTCTGCTCACAGAGCTGGACAGTCTGGGGGTGGAGGCCCGCCTGCCTGCCAGCCACTGCGAGCGCCAGATAATATTCTCTCGGTCTCATTTTAGGGTGAGTAACTTTGTAAACAACCTTCGTGACCGATCCACAGACAATTTGTCTAGACCCTTCTTTGAGGCAGAAGGTCAGCGGGGAGGCAGATGTCCCAGATGCACATCAGGCACGTGACAAGGTGCCGCGGCCCGGCCAGCTCTGGCTCCAGACGGGGCCTCTGCTGCTCGCCCTCCATGCTGACTGTGCGGCAGTGAGGCCTATTCGGAGGCGTGAGGTCGGCACCGGGGCAGCACGCGGCTGGCGAGCGTGAGGGGAAACATCTCCCATAAGGGGCGGGAGGACCAGCAGACAGACAGGGGCACAGAGGCTTGTCACCCTGCGGGAGGGCAAACGTGGAAAAGTGCTGAGAGAGCGGGAGGGAGTGACTCCGGCAGGAGGGGCAGAGGAACTTTGGGAACACTCTTGCTAAAGAGAGAGGATGCCCAGGGCCCGGGAAGTCCTTCCGGTAGTCAGAACTGGAGCTCCAGACCTGAGGCCAGGCCATGCCCCAAACCCAACGCTAGCCCTGGGTAAGGCCCCAGGGCTACGCACCTCACATCCAGTCACACCCAGCCCCACTGTGCACACTGCTCTCAGCAAGGCCCACCACCCTGTGACTGGCCCTCAGTCTCCCTACGTCCCCTGCCCCTCGGGGCGTGCCTGAGGACCACACACCTAGCATGGAGACAGACAGTAAGGCCCGTGGGGCAGGGTCTGGCCCTCCGCGGACGTGAGACGTCCCCATCATTACCACAGCATACTCATCCCACCGCCCTCACGCTGGGGCAAACATCCCCGTGTCTCCCTCAGTGGCTGGTCCACTCTGGTTCAGGCCCTGACAACCAGGAGGGATGGCGCTGCCAGCCCAGCCCTGGCAGGTCGGTTCCCAGCGATGCGGCCTTGGTTGCTGGAACCCTCCATGCGTCAGTCTGCTCCGGTGCCGGGCCCCGCACAGCCCACCGCACAGCCCCACCTCGGGGCAGAGGTGGTCAGCTTCCGGATGGAGCAAACATTCTCCTGCTCGGAGCAGATTGTACTCGAAGTCATGATCATGCCGTGAACGCCATTCCACCGCACTGAAGGCCGGGGGCCTGGGAAAGTGGCACTCAATGCCACGCTTGCCCACAGTTACTGGGCACCGAAGACAACATGAAGGTGAAATTGTTTCAGGAAACTAAAGCTTGTTTTTTAAGCAGCAAACTGTTATTATTTTTTAGTCATTTTTATGAGGCTCTTCCTAAAACGTACAGGCCCATCCCTGACTGAATGAATGAAATTCGGGCCCCTAAGTTACAAAAGCCTTGCAAGGCGCAAATGTAACTGCAAGAGGAGGAGAACGAAGAGCAGAGACCCCACAATCCCCGCCCTTGTTCCCCGAAGCAGTGAGCCGCATACCCGCCCTGCATGCACCACCGAGCGGCCTGGTGTCCTAGCCAGGGGCACGCTCACCTGCTTCGCTGTGGCCTGGCTCGGAGGCAGGGAGCCCGACGTAGCGGGGGGGCTCTCGGCGCCACACAGCTCCGGGAAAGGGTTGGGGATGGCCGGCAGAGACGAGGTTCTGAACTGCTGGTCTTCCTCCTGCAGGCGTCTGTGGGGAGAGACAACCGCTGGTTGAAAGCCACCACCCGACGTGACCCGGCAGCCACGCTCCTGGGGACACACCCAAGAGAAAGAGGCAGGTGAACAGGTCGGTGCTCAGTGACCACATCAGGGCTGTTCGCAACCTCCAGAAGTGGAGGCGACCTGTGCATCTGGCTGCGTGTGGGTGGCGGGCACGTGGCCTCTCCACACAAAGGGGTGCTCTTTGGCCTCAAAAAGGTGCGATGTTCTGCCACACGCTCCCCCAGAATGGGCCTGGAGGGCATGGGTCACAGGTGAGAAGGCCGCCACAGGGGGTGGGCCCTGTGTGAGCCGGCTCACCGCAGTCAGCCTCAGAAGTGGAGGGGGAGGGGCGGGCACCATGGAGTGTGGGGCTGTGTTCCATGGGGACAGAGTTCTGCATAGGGCGCACGGCGCGGTGACACCCGCAGCCCCGGGACTGCCTGCACACAGGGCCGAGGCAGTGAGCTTCACTCTGTGTGCCTTTCGCCATAGTTACACACGCAGTTACACACGTAGTTACACAAACTGCCATCTCCATTCCAAGGGGGTGGGGCAGCTTCCCTGCCTCTGGGGGAGTCTCCCTGCCTCGGTGGGGACGGCTGCACGCTCATATTGCAGACCAGGCTCGAGCCTCACCCCACCCCGCCGCAGTCCTGGCCCAGGAACCCTTGACGTGCGGAGGAGTTTTGTGAACAAGGGTGTGTTTTCTGATGGCCTTGAATGGAGCCCATCTCTGACCAGACAGAAACGTCAGGAGAGGCACCACATGTCCCCATCTGAGCTGTGACGCGAACGCCTCCGCACACAAAGAGGTGGTCCACACGGAGCTCGAATGAACGCTTCCTGGAGCTTTCTGCCCTGGGACACAACAGCCAGAGCTTGTGCGGCCCCAGGCAAGCCTGGCTGCACCCACTCATAGCGCTGACAGGGCCACTTCCGAATCCTCACAGCGCCTCCCCCTCTCTGGCATTTCTCCAGAGCTCCCTCCTCCCGGGAGCACACACCTCACCTGCCACACACCCGAACAAAATAGACACCAAGGATAGATCAGATGCAATCAGGAAAACGACAGAAAAAGCAAGTTCAAAGTTAAAGCAAAACCACTGCAAGGCGCCATGTCTCCTCTCTTCAGGGGTTCTGCCGGCAGCTGCCTGCCCACAGGCCCCGGGCTCCACTGGTGGGGGACCCCTGCCCACCCGAGGGTGTCCCTGCCCAGCGTGCTGAGGCCTGGTGCCGTCTGGCCCTGCCTCTGCTCAGAATTCCTGCTCCCCATCTGCACCCACCCCATCCACCCCTTGAGCGGGCCACCCCTTCATGGCACTCGGTCACCAGTTTTAGAACCTGACGGCACCCACAGCCCAGCTGGTCTCTCGGGAGGCTTGCCGGTGCAGCAGGGGATACCATGACTGCTGCACAGGTCCCCCCGACTCAGAGGGAGGCCCAGCAGCCACTGCGCCTGGGCTGGGCCACCCACGCGAGTGCCCACTGCCCCTGGAGACTGACTCCATGCTAGGAAGACAATCCCTTCTGGGATCCTCAACAACAGGCCGGAGAGGTCACCATCACCCCAAGGGTGGTCCTGCCCAGACCTGGCCAGGAGCCTGAAGAACAGGAGTTGGACTCGAGGGACGAGGCCCTGACATCTGAATGTTCCCCTGGCCCCCGAAGCTCCCCTTCAGCAGGCCCTTCTGGGCATTTACAAGGTCCTGTGAGTTTTCAGGCAGTAGAGTCACCCCACACGATGGTATGACGATGGGCTCGTGCTGCTGTTGTCCGTCTGTCTGCACAAACCCATCAAATGTGTGACACCAGATGTGAACCGTCATGTGCTCTAGGGACTTCTGGTGACGGCATCGTGTTAATGCAGGGTCATCGATTACAGCAAATACCAACAACGTCCCTGGTGCAGATGGTGATAATGGAGGAGGGAGTGTAGGCCCTGCTGGATGGGTGAGGACCCCCTGTGGGGACGGAGATGTCCTGTCACTGGAGACAGGTCACTGCATAGCGCCAGGCGCGGTCCTGAATGCCAAATTGTCACTTTAAAGCGGTTATTTTTACATCATGTGAAATTTTACTTCCATAAACTATGCTTCCAAGTTGACTTTGCAGCAGGTCACAAATATGACTGAAAGCAAAGCTACGGGAAATTACGCAGGCCAGCAACACGGCGGTTCGGGAGGGCAGAGAGAGGACAGACCCTCGGCCGTCCCAGCGGGAAGCGGTCCCCGGCCCTGGAGAACGAGCTCAGGCGCAGGGACTGGGGTTCACCGGGGCCCTGTGGGGAAGGCCCTCTACCTTCTCCAGAATTCTCAGAGTAACAACGTCCGGCGACTGCGGGCGGCTCTGCTCCCTGGGTGCCCGCGGGCGGCGGCACCCAGCTGGAGGCTCACGGTGTTTCTGGCCCCTGAGGGCCCCCCCATGAGCAGGCTACGGGCCAGGTCGGGCCCCGGGCCGAGGCTGCCTCACCCGGACACCCGGGGTCCCCACGCCACACACCTCGTAAGGCTGCGGACACCCTGACACAGGCTGAAAAACGGGGACTCAACAGACTTCCGCACAGGAAGCCTCCTGCGTGCACCGGAAGCCAAGGGCACACACAGGCAGCGGCAGGGGTGGGCGGGGCATACACAGGAAGTGCTTGGCACTGTGCCGGAAGCACGTGCCCAGAGCAGAGGCCTGTACGGGGGAGTCCCGGACACTGAGAGGAAGTGCTCCGTGGACGCCGTCACGAACTCCTCTGGGATCTTTATACATGTTACCCCGAACTTTCAGCGTACAACGCAGCACTGCCAAATAGGGCTCTGCCTGCACCCTGCGTCCCTGGGACCCCCGCCCCTTGCATGGGTGAGAGTGCCTCCCGCAGGCGGCTTCCCTTTCCCCACCCCGGCAGCCCCCGTGCTGCTCTCTGTGCCTGTGCGTTGCACTGTTTTAGATTCTGCATGTGAGTGGGCCCGTGTAGGACTGTCCTCTGCAACAGGCTCATTTGCTAGCATACTGTCCGTGTGGTCATCTACGGATGAACGGGTAAAGGAAATCTGGTGAGTGTGTGCATGGAATATCATCCACCTGTAAAAGGAAGGGATCCTGCCATTTGCAACACCACGGACCATCTGCTTTGCTCACAAAATCTTTCCTCCATGCCTGGATGCTTGCTTACCCTTTAACACCCAATTCAGAGACCCGCCACCTGCAAGGCGCTCTCCACCACTTCCTGGGTCCCTCCCTCCAGCCCAGTATTTCCAGAGGCACCTCTGCTCACTGCCCTGAGTAATGTCATCAAATGTCTGCGGTCACACTTTTCTGACAAGGGCCAGGGAGGCCACTGTCCGGGTCCTGGGCCCTGATCGGGCAGTGCGGCCTTAGAGTCCTCTGCTAACTAGGCAGGGATTTCATTCTTTCCAGAGCATTCTCCTCTGATGGTTCCCTTCACCTCCTTCCACCTGGCTCAGAGCAGGGGCCCCACATGTCAGCTCAACCGAACTGAGCAGGTCCGCGTCCCAACCTAGCGCTGCCATGCTGCCCAGGGCAGAGGTGTGCACCCGCCTGCGGAGGTCAGGAGGCCAGAGTGTCACGCCCTCGCGTGTCCCAAGTGGAGAGCAGCATGCCCTCTCCGCAGCCGCGCTGGCCCCCCCTCCCCACCCCCCAAGGCCCAGGGTCCTACCTGGCGGCCAGGATGTGCACAGGCTGGGAACGCTGCACCTTCTGCTGTGGTGACGCCGGCGGCGGGGCAGGCCTGGCCCCCGAGGGCGGCGGCTGGTCACGGGAGTGCTGGCCGTTCTGGCGCAGGGGCGCCGTATCCGACTGCATGCTGCGAGCTGTGCACAGGCTCTCCAGGGACGCGCTCATGTCGCTCACCAGCGCCTCCAGGTCCACGTCGTCCTCTGGGCAGCAAAAGGCGAGGCGAGAAAGAAACTTGAGCGACAGCGGGGGGTCACGGCCAAGGGCGCGTCTCAGCAACCGGGTTCCCAAACGCTCTTTCAAAAACACCGCTGGAGGGCACAGGAGCCTACCTGAGAAGTATGAATTTTGGTAAGGCCTGTTATGCTTAGTAATATTTATCGGTATTCCGAGGCGACTTGGTGATTGGGGCCCACCCGCACCCGCCCGTGCAGGAGGTGCCTTTCAGAGCACCTTCTCAATGCACGTCTGTGTTGTGGGGGCGGGGGCTGCACTCAGCCATGGCTGCGCAGTGTGACCCCACCCACCCTCCTGGCTTCGGCTGGCTGGGTCACAGTGGGACATGGAGCCCTCATTAGGTCCCTCAAGATCCCCCTTCCCTGAAAATCTAGAAGAAGAGCAGAAACAGGGCAACACCCATCACGACACCAGCCCTATCCCTCGAGACCCACCAGGAGGGCTGCCCGGAGGTCGAAGCCGTGGTGGAGAGGCTCCCCGTGTGGCTGTGGACCACCGGGCGCCCAGCCTCTGCTGTCGCCTGGCCTGAAAGCCAGGGTAAGCCTGTCTTCATGGGAGGGGGCCTGAGCAGACGCAGAGAGAAAAGCGAAGACGGCTGGGACAGAGAGCACCGTGGGGACAGAGATCACCGTGAGGACAGAGAACGCCAGACAGGTGCACTTGGGGGCCCTGGTGGACAATTCTATGCAGCGACTTCGCTAGAGCACAGTACCCCGAGACGTGGTCAGGTGCGGCTCTGGATAATGCTGATGAGGTATTGTCTTAACGCGACTGACTTTAAATTGGGGGACTGAGCACAGCAGATGGCTATCTGCAGTGTGTGTGGGCCCCGTCTCATCAGGTGAAGCCTCAAGAGAAAAGCCTGAGGTCCCCTCGGCAAGAGGGAGTCTGATCCAGCCTCCTCCCTGCAGCTGTTCCTGGGGTCTCCAGCCTGTCTGCCCCCCCGCAGGCTTCAAACGTGCAATTCCAGAACCGTGGGAGCCAATTCCTTCACTGCCTGCCTCTGTATGTGTGTGCATGGACATGTGTGTACACGCACATCCTGCTGGTTCCCTCTCTCTGGAGAACCTGGCTGATCCCCGGTGAGGGATGGGAGCCAGGACTCTCAGAGATGCAGGGAGGGCCGGGGAAGGGACAGAGCTGGAAGCTGGGACGTGGGCTGGGCTCCGGGCAGCTGTGCCTGGCTCAGCTCCCATCCTGTCTAAGGCCTGGCTGCTTCCTGCTGGGAGCTCTGGAAAACATTCCTATATCCGTATAGTCAGTGTGCTGCATGCAGCTAGTGTGAGTTGGTTTCTCTCCTCTGTAACCCAATATGTTACAATAACACTGACTCCTTTTTTCCGCATTTTCCAGATCGGTCACTTTTTAACAACTTGGTAAATAACAGCTGAGGGTGACTCCGAGGCAGCACACAGCAGGTCACGTATCCAGTCTCGTTCGTTCCCCTAACAGCCCCATGTGACATCTACTCAGCAAACAAGGGGCTCAGGGCGCACGGTGACAAGACCCTCAGTCCACCAAAGGCCACGGCTCCTAACTGGCAGGATGGAGAGCCAAGAGAGGTCACTGACTGGGAACGGCGGACTCTGGCCCTGGCCCAGGGGCCCTGGTTTTGTTTTTTCTGGCTGGGGGTGAGCAACTGCACCCGCCGGGGGGAGGGTGTCGGCAGCGGGTTAGTTATTATCTGCTCTGGAGCGGAGCCTGGCACATGGCAAACACTTGGGAAACGTTACTTATTAGCTCCATTCCACCTATTCCTGCAGAACAATATAAAGGGTGGCCATTAACCTGGCCTGCCGGCGGAGGACCAGGCCTAAGGAATTCAGCAACTTGCCAAGATCTCACGAGCACCAAGTAGCGAACCTTGAATTGGAAAACAAATCTGGCAGCTACTCTTTGAGCTCACCAGGTGTGCACTCAATGAATGAGCTCACAGAACTTTCCGGAACACGCTGGCTTCCCTGCCTCTCCCACTCCCAACATAAATGTCCACTACGGCGTAAGGGCACAAAAAGATAGAACACGGTGGAAAGAGACGAGGCGAGGGAGGCTGTCGATGGATCACACAGGGTCTGTTCAAGAATGGAACCACAGAGGGATGGGAGGGGGACAGTGGGAGGCTGCGGACACAGCTGCTCAGAGACACGGAGGCCTGGCCAGTGCGGTGGCTGCTGATGCCAAGGACATGAGTGGCTGCAGGAGAGGGGCCGGGGCCTCGGGGCTGGGCTGGAAGGGAAGCAGGGAGGCCCCACCTGGGACCCAGAGTCCCAGCTTGGGCGCTGCATTTCTGGGGGCTGTGCGGTAAGACGACGTGGCGGCCACTCGGGTCATGAGCAGTCAAATATTAATCCTGAGGCCAGATAGGAAGAGGCCAAAAGTGCTGAATTAATCATTAATAATGACCATGGCATTAAGATTTAATGTGTCACACGGCAGGACACCGAAGTCAGCAGAGTCCTGGGGGCAGGGGTGGGAGAGGGAGAGGGGTGGACAGAAACTCAGGGCCCTGGTGGGGCAGGGACCCAAGCACCCAGCCCCCTGTCCCTGTGGCCACGTGGATGAGAGGGGCCCTCGTCTGTAGGCGGAGGAAGCAGCACCTACAAGGATAAAAATCACAGACAACTCCTGCCCTCAGACAGCCAGCTGCCAAACCAGAGGCCCAGTGCATTGGCTGAGACCTCAGGGTGCTCACCCGATGAAAGGGGGCTGGGGCTGTGCGCTACACAGCTGCTTGCAGATCTGGGGTGGGGGGGGCTTCAGGAGCATTCCAGGAGGATCCTGTCTGTCGTCAACACCAGGCATGTCCTGTACTGATACTCAGTCGACACGTAATAGTAGCCCATTGTGAGCTATGTGATACAATCGGTGCTCAGAAGCCCTAACTCATCCTGTTGACAACTCTGGGTTTCTATCTTAATGGGCCACTTCAGAGTCAATATGGGGTGAACATGAAGTTCACTGTCATTATGGAATGACCCTCAGGATGCACCCCAGTGGCCTGGAGGCCAAGGCCAGGCCAGCTGACCCCAGGCTCATGCAGCTGCGTTCTGGACTCGTTCAGCTGCAGGAGGACACTCAGTAGACGGCAAAGGCCAGTCTCCGTCTTGGTCACCCTGCCTCCAGGACTGGGCAGGAGGGCAGTTCTGGATGGCAGATTTCTTCCAAGAAGAAAAGGTCTTGCTTCCCTCAGGTGGACTTCCACTGGAGTGATTTTTCCTTGGTGTTCTTGAGAGCCCTGGGCTGTGCTCGCCACACAGGGCAGTCCTGTCTCTTGTCCTTTCCCCTCCACTCCTCTCGGCTGCCCTACTCTGCCCCTTGCCTTCCAGGACACACAGTAGTTTTGACATTATCGCAAGTAGATGTTAAAGGTGAACTGGCCGCCGAAGTATAAATGCAATACCACCCTCGCAAAATGCCTCGCCTCTCCTCAGAGGTGGGTTCCTTACAAAAGTACTTTCTACGTTAATACGTTTAATTACGGCTCTGTGAAACTCAGCCAGGTCAACCTGATACCATGCACTTAGTGGGTTACAATTTTCATAAATCAAGTCCAACCACTGTATTGGCGTGTTTCAAACTAGCCTGTTTTCCACAGTCCTTAGAATAAAAATAAAGCTTTATGTAAAGAATCTAAAACCTCCTACTGTAGAACAAACTTTCACTTTTTTTGTAGGGCCAATTAGCGCTTTATCTTCTTAGATAATAAAAGCTCTTACAGTTACCTGATTTTATTTAAACTTTGTTAAATTCTAACGAGGACTCAGAATGGAATCTTCCAAAGTGGGATTTTAAAGACCTGATTCCAAAGACAACACTCCTCCGCACCCTTTGAAATGCTCCTCCTCTAGGACGTTACCAAGGGGCATTTAATTCCTGCAGACGGTCCACGAGGGTTGGCTTATGCGCTTCCCACTGTGGGTGGCCCCTGTGCGGAGCCCATGAGGGTCCATAATCAGCCACTCCTCAAAGCATTTCTGCACAGCCACATTTGACTGGCAGGATCGAATAATCAGGGCATGAACAAAAGAGATGGTTCTGGAAAGGAAAGCAGACATCATGTGTCTGTTCACCGCTAACTCGATGCCAAAATACTTTCCGTGAGAACGCACCTCCCTCCAGCAGGAATGCTGGAAGGGAAGGAAAATGGTTTTATAACTCACATCTCGCTCCACACTCATTTGTAAGGACGCAGTCACTGCAACAAATATAGGTCAAACAACGCGGTGGTAAGTCAAGATATTAATAGCTACTTTCCTTCCTAGAATAACCCCATCTAAAATGGGCACCGACTTTTGTCCCAAATATCTGAGCAGCTCATCTGATCTCAAACTCACACGCGCTCCTCGCCCCACCATGGTCAGCGAGTTGAGGCCAGGTTAGCTCTCCCAGGGACGGAAGTACAGGGGAGCAAGTTCACGTGGTGCCCGTGGGCCACTCAGGGCGGAGCTCTTCCCCACACCAGCTAGGAAGAGCCCCTCCGAGCAGCCGGCTGCAGGCACAGGGGAGGGTCAGCCAGAACACGCCGGAACTCGGGGGCCCCACCTGGCCTCCTCGACCACGCCCGTGGGTCTGCAGACCGTCTGGGGTCTGTGTGAGGGCTCAGTAATGAGGACCCCGGGGCAGTCCTCCTTACCAAAGGGTCTGGGTGCCTCTGAGAACTGGGAGGCGCATGGTGTGTTCAGGACACGTCTGCGCTGCCCTTCCCAACAAACCTGTTTCCTCCCATCTTCCTCCCCACGTATCCCAGGAGCAGTCCACGCTGGGAGAGGGGGCGTGCAGACTTGCTGGCAAAGCTCAACACCCCAGGGTGATGAGGGACTAAGAGCAGATGCGTCCCCGGTCGGTCCCTGAGAGTAGGCAGCCCTTGGGAAGCTCTGACAAAGGAAGGAGAGGAATCTTCTGGCCCCCACGATCCTGGGGGTTTCTTAAGTGGTGAGAGTACCAGAAGCATCTTTGGGATAACATTCGGTCTTCTGTTGTTCCTGAAACAACTCCAGGTGTTTTATGAAAGTGAAAGGAGCTTCTTCTGCTATTCAGAACCAGCTCCCTCCTACCACACCTGAGTGTATGCTAATGAGGCGCCCCAGAAAACCACAGGATGGGGGTCGGTGGCCAGGGGAACCAATCAAATGATTAAGAGAAACTTTCAGCCCCACCCTCCTGAGCTCCTGGGAGAGATGGGCCAGGGATTGAATCCATCACCAGTGTCCAATGATTGAATCATGCCTGCTTTGTAATGAAGTATCTCCAAAACCCTAAAGAATGGAATTCACAGGGCTGCAGGGTGGGTGAGCAGGGTCAGATGCTGGGAGGGTGCCACCCCCAGGGAACAGGGAAGCTCCACACCCTCTCCTCATACCTTGCCCTCTCCCCATACCGCACCCTGTGCACCTCTTCCATCTGGCTGTTCTTGACTTCCACCCTCTCCCAAGGAACTGCTAACGGGGCGAGCAAATGCCCCCTAAGGCTGATCTTGAGACCACCTCAGTAGGGCTGATCTAGCGGACGATCAAACCAGGCCCAGGTCCTTGCAGAGCTGAACCGAACTGGGGGGCACCCGGCTGGCGCTGGAGAATCGCTCAGCACGGGAACCCCACCCCCACCACACGTCCAGCATACAGAGAAGTCAGTGCGTGCACAGAAGAAGGGGGACTTTTCTGTACAGTATTATACCTGGAAATTCCTGAACACATGTGCACATGCCAAAGTCCTTACACATTGCTCTCTGGGCACGAACTAAACGTCCAGGCTGCAAAAGTATTTTAAACCCAGATCATGTTCGGCTGGCAAGCTATTTTTGTTGACCTCTAAGCAAGTAAAACCTTGTGCAAACATAACTCAACAGTCCACTGAAATACCTTTTTGGCACACCAATTAATCTTCTCTTCTCACACACCCCAACCACATAGACTTGCTTCTTCGTGTGTAGAGTCGTTTGGACGTAAGGAAGCAGCAAAAATGTGAGTTTGTTAATATTCAGTAACTATTTGTCTTTAATAAGCACACCAAGAAACTAAGGCTGAACCTGTTTCTGCTTTCTTTAAGCCATTTTTAAAAGTAAAAGCAGGTATCTACCAACTCGCCCCCCACCCCCCAAATTAAAAGCCAAGATCCAAAGAGGCGTCTGCACACTCCTGTTCCTAGCAGCCTGGTTCGCGCGCAGCGACAGCTGGGGGGTGGAAGCAGCCCACTGCCCATCACGGAGAGGAGCAAAACCGCGTCCATCTGGACAACGGGGTATTATTCGTTCTTAAGCGGCAAGGAATTCAGACGCAGGCCACAGTGTGGATGGGCCTCGAGGATATTATGCTGAGTGACATAAACCAGCCACAAGAGGACGAATCCTGTGAGGTTCCACATACATGAGGTGCTCAGTGTGCTCAAACTCACAGACACGGAAAGTAGAACAAAGGTCTCCTGGGCCAGGGGCGGGGGCGATGGGGGGAATTGTTTTATGGGAACAGAGTTTCAGTTCTGCACAGCAACAGGCATTCTGTGGCTGGAGGGTGGTGACAACCATGTGAATTTACTTTAAGTCACTGAACAGCGCTCTGAAAACTGGCTGAGACGGTACATTTTGTGTTGGGCGTGCTTTACCACGGTTCACAAAAGAATAATAGTAAAAACATTTTTAAAGTGGGAATGTTTAATATTCTCAAATACGGCACTCAAGAAATTGGTTTGGCTACTCTGCCTGGGCACCTGTCAGGGCCCCCACCCAATGCCAGCCCGAACAGAAGCAAGGCCACATGCTGGGGCCTACCAGGCCGTCCCTCTTGGGGGGCCCACTCACACTTCTGCCCTCAGCTGAAAACTCCATTCCCCCTGGTCCTCTTCCCTGGCTTCCTCCAGCACTGGAGCCCAGGAAATGGTGGGATGTGGCTCCTGTTGGCCCACCCAGAGGTGGGCTCTGGGGGGGCGGGTGCACATGTGACAGGAACGTAGCCCAAAATGATTGGAGGGGACATGGATTTAGTTGGCAAGAAGAGTCAAGAGTCACTTCAAGAGGAGAAACAGTCCATCTTGAGGGCGTCAGGACCCTGGCCGAAGGCAAAGTGAGATTCGGGAACACCCCAGGCCCAGCTGGCGGGGGGAGATGGCGGAGGGCTGTGGGGCACCCCTGGGGCTGGCCCCTCCAGGGACACCCAGACAGACAGACTGGGGAGGGCCCAGGCCTCCCGAGTTCCGTGAAACGTGCACCCCTGTTCTAACAGATGTTAATTTTCAGGACAGCTGCGTAGTCGTCTCCCCCAGTCCTCTGGACCACGGCAGGCAGGCAGGCGCTCAAACCTTACGACAGGCATGTGTCTCCTGCTGGCGTAGGCAAAGCTGGACCCCAGGAGTTAGGTTCTGGACAAGCATCACCTATGTCGGTGATACGGCAGGCGTGTGCCCTGTCACACAGTGGTGCCTACAGCGCGCACGCCTTCCCCTGAGCGGCCGGTGGCCCAGGCGGGAAGGGGCGGGGCCCCTGGCTGCAGTGGCCCACAGGGAGGGCAGCGGGACTGTGTCTCTCCGGACTAGGTGACAGCACAGGAGACTGCAGCTCTCAGAGGGAAGGGGCTGCCACAAAGTCCAGGGCAGGTCTCAGAGTCAAATGCAGACATCCTGGCAGCCGCACAAGTCTCCCTCGGCCACAGAGCAAACAGTGCGGACGCGAGATAATGATTAATCACTCTGGACTTTGATTCCACGAGGTGTGCTGCTGCAGCCTGCGTGTTAGGGAGCTGTGGGGTGATCCTGCTGACACACATGCCTGGACAAACCAGGGAGCCACCGCATCTCACTCAGGCAGTTTCGTCCCTGACGTCCAGGAAGGAGTTCCTGACGGGCGGGGAGCGTCGCCTAGGAAGGAGCACCCGTGCTCCCTCTTTCTTGAGTTTCATCCAGCTGCAGGGGTGTAGGAGAGCCCTGGACACCCCGAAGCTTCGTTCAGGCCTCTAAGGCTTGAATTCTGCACGGCGCCTACGCGACACGGGACCCGAGCTACTACACTGGACAGACAGCAGCACAGGCCCCGAGATGCAGCGTCTGTCTGTTCTGTTGGAAGACAGCTACAGCGGGAAGGAAAAGCGGAGACACGCTCACAAAATGTCCCTCCGAGGGGGCAGAAGATGAATTACACCTCTCTCTGTTTTTCTCCCTCAACCTTCTGGTTGCAACTCCTGAATCTCCTCTTAACATCATATGCCTGGGCACAAGGAGCAGTGCAAATAGCTTGTCATTCTGGAATGTTCTCACTTTCCATCAACCTGACACGGATGAGTCCAAGAGCACTGGGACTAAACAGGGAAAACCCGGGTCACAGTCCACAAGTGTCCCTGGCTTGCACTGCGTTCTCAAAAAGCAATTTTTTTAGAAGGAAGTTAGACGCCTGGACATTTTCATGATCCCACTCAACGTTAAACACCCTGTGGCTTTAACTCAAAGACGTGAAGTCTGTGCTAGGAGCCCGTGTTTTCCTCCCTTCAGCACATGTTCACTGAGCGCCCAGGACCTGTGTGACCTCATTCCAGGCCCTGGAAGTGCGGACGTCCCCAGAACAGACAACGTCCTGCCGCCTCCATGTCCCGGGAGGCAGCTTGGGACAGGGCGGCAGTGCTGGACACGAAGTCACAAGGCAGGGTCTGCGGCGTCTCTTCCACGTCTGGAAAAATAATTCCCTGCTCCGGTTCAGTGACAGCTCACAGGAGACCGAGCGGGCAGAGGCACATCCTGTGGGAAAGTGAGGGGGCTCCCCCGGAAAGGGGCTACCTCAGCCAGAGGGAGGGAACCCCAAGACCGAGAGTCTTGAGAGAGGCCCACGGACCAAGAGGACCTGGGCGAAGCAAGTGTGGGCCCCGCCCAGAGCATGCTCCCGAGGGAGGCCCCGGGGCCAGGCTCGCCCCTCGGCAGACAGAGGAATTTTCAAACCAGACCTCTGTTTACAGGCGAGGGGAGAACACTCGGCTCTCAGAAGGGCCCGAGGTGCAAGGCTTCAGCACGGGGGAGTCAGTCCAGGAGAACGTTCCAGGCGATTCCAAGAAATGGCACCGCTCCCAGAACTGAAATGCCCAGGAGAGAGGGGTTGGCTTTCCAGGATGTGGATGAAAACAGGGTTTCACAGGAAGGAGGGGATGTTCAGGATGGGGCCCCTGTGTCCTCTGCCTCCGGAGCCCATCTGATGGGTGGGGTCCCTGAGGCAGGCAGGGGGCTTCTTTGTGAAACCAAGTTCCTGGGACTCACCTGGACCCACGCTGAACCCACATCTTTGTAGTCCAGTCGGGAAATGAACAAAACTCATAACTGAAGGCTTGTTATTCTCCTAATTCTTTTTCCGTTAAGAGAAATGGCAGCGCATGCGTGTATAAATGGCACCTTCTGAATGGTGGTCCAGGGAAGGGACGTTCACAGGACCCTCTCCCTGAACCTGGCTCTGATGGGCCTGAGCTCTGGCCGAGCAAACACAGAGGGAGGGGTTCCACAGGCTGGCGGCGGGAGCTGGGGGGCAGGGGTGCTGTGTGTCTGGTTTTTGTTCTGTCTAGATACAACACTGCATTTAGTAACGAGGGTGAACAACAACCGCCATTTCTTTTTTTTTAATCCTCCCCCCCGAAGACATTTTTTTTTCCATTACTTTTAGAGAGAGGGGAAGGAAGGGAGAGGGAGGGAGAGTTGGGGGGAGAGAGAGAGACAGACAGAGAGAAACATCGAACGGTTGCCTCCTCGTACGTGCTCCCACCAGGGACTGAACCCACAATGCAGGCATGTGCCCTGACTAGGAATCGAACTCATGACCTCTTGGTCCATGGGACAATGCTGCGAGCCATGGAGCCACCCAGCTGGGGAAGTAGCCTCCACTGCTTGAGCATCAGCAGTGCCAGGCCCTGAGCCAGGCACACCTCATAGCTGTCACGGTCTCTAACCTTCTCAGCAAACCAGCCAAGCGGGCATTTTACAGGTTTCTGATGGAGAAACTGAGGCACAGAGTCACTCGGCCAACAAGACAGAGAACGCAAGCCCTGGAGTGGAGATTCCGGCCAGGGACAGCCCCATCCCATGGGTGGGCGGGCGGTTTCCTCCTCACGTTTCTCCAGGGTTACTTTTCCTGATCCCTTCCTTGCTAACCCTGAGTGGCCAGAGGGCTGAGACTGCGCTTTTGCCTCATGGTCTAACCTCGCACCTGGCACACAGTAGGTGCTCAGTTAATGCCGGTGGACTACGTGGAAAATGGAGTCGCCGGCCTGCATAAATCAAGCCGTAGAATTTTCCAAAAAGTCAGACAGCCAGGCTGCTGAGCCGCCGATCCTGCAGCTCCTTGGAAAAAGCCCCGCCAGGCAGGTTACACGCGGGCCACGGGGTGAATCAACGCCAGACTGTCTGCTTCCAACAAGGGATGGCTAGGGTCCAGGAGGGGCTGTCCCGGGCACGGCGGCTCCGTGCAGGAAGCGCCGCCTCGCAGGCCAGACCTGTGCCCGGGAGCCCGCCCGCCCGGCCACGCAGGCCTTCCGGCCGTGCCGAGGTCGCAGGGTCTGGAGAAGGGCCCTGCTCGGCCTCTCCCCCAGAAGTACAGCCAGCAGCACCTCCCAGGGCCTTCTCCGCTGTGAATGCCCCCCGCGCCCCCACAGGTCCCTTCTCCCAGCCAGCCTGGGCTTCTAGGACACAGCCGGGGCCCCACAGAGCACACTCTATTGCACACAGCACTGCCCTCTCCTCCTGTTCCACGGGGCGTCCCTGCAGGGACACCGCTGTCCGTCCTTCTCGGGGACAGCTGCTTCACACCACCAAGACCAGCCTGTCCTCAAACCGAGGCCTTGGACACCAAGCTCGCCTGAGGACAGGAGGCCTTGGCCTTTGGTGGGACTTGGGCTCTGCCCCGGAAGGGTTTCTTTTCCAGGTGGGAAGTTTGGGTTAAATAAGGGTAGATGTGCAGCAAGTCACGGGTGCACAGCTCACATTCCCAAGAAGCACAGACATCCTCAGTCCTCAGTGCTGTTTCCTCTGACAAGGACTCTCCTCTGCTGTGTCCAGCGCACTGGAGCTTGCCCGAGTGGGCAATGCAGGCGGAGGAGGTGTGTGGGCAGGGGCAGGGCCACAGCCTTCGCCAGTGTCTCCGTTCGCCCTGCACCACGCCCGGGAGCTAAGAGCTGTGTGCCAGTTCACAGATCAGAGAACTAGGGCTCAGAGAGGTTACCACACACACTCGGCCACACGCAGCTCTTAGCGGAGCCTTGAGTCCTACGCTGGGGTGGCTCCCAAGGCCAGCACCCTTTTAGCTTCCCCCCGAAATTAGAAACATAAACACGATCTCAAGGAAC
Source organism: Tonatia bakeri (assembly GCA_004024845.1). NCBI lineage: Eukaryota > Metazoa > Chordata > Mammalia > Chiroptera > Phyllostomidae > Tonatia > Tonatia bakeri. Next base: position 1,665 of record PVIA01003681.1, on the reverse strand, counting down.
GTGGCACTAAACTGGAAAGACAGGCCCCTGGCACAAGCGCAGAGTGACAAGTTCTGGGGAGGAGGAAAGGTGACAGGGGTGCAGCCGGGAGGAAGCGGCTTATCCGATGTGCCAGAGGAGCGAGGGGCCACCAGGCGGGAAACCCGGAGGTTGCCCACGTGGGGTGTATTGCCACTGGGGTGCTCAGAGACCTCGGTAGGAAGGACAGACTTGGATAGCACATGCCAGAAGAGCAAGCAGCCTGTGCACCTGCTGCCCAGGTGGCAGGCAGTGGGACGCGCGACCAAGAGCAGCCTGGGGCCTCGCCAGCGGAGCAGGGGCATGCTCAGTGTCTGAGAAAGGGAGAACTATGGTGGCCAACGAGAATGGCCGGAGAGTGCCCTTGGAGGGGACGGATAGGGGGACCAGTGTCCCTGAGAGGTACCCCACTTGCCCCAAGGTCAGGAGACACCACCTTGCTCTGACACAGAAATCCAGTGGCCCGTGTGTCGGTGGCTGGGGGTCAGTATGTCACGTCCCCAAGGAGGAAGTGTGTGTGATGCAAGGTGCTTTCAGCTGCTGATGTACCAGCTGGTGCTGAGCCCACTGGGGTGATTTTTTTTATCCTCACCTAACACATGCCCACTGACTCAGAGAGGCGGGAAGGGAGGGGGAGGGAAGTGTCCCTGTGAGACAAAGACACAGACCCGTGGCCTCTTGCACGTGACCTGCAATCTTTCTGTTTACGGGAGGATCGAGCTCCAACCCACGAGCCACCGGCCAGGGCTGGCGCAGGTTTTCAATCCGTTCAGCAAAGAGGCACCGAGATGCAAGGATGGACACACTGTGTCCCCACTTCCTCTAGGCTCTGTCCCCCCCACCCCCCCACGAAGGTCAGCACTATTAGTAAAGCCTTTCTTGGTCAGAACTAAATCTGGATGTGGCGGGTATCGGTGACCGGTCCCTGGCATGTTTTGAGGGAAGTGGCAGAGGACAGTGAGGCCACCAGGCAGGTTCCTGGCTCCAGTGCCGGGTGACCGAACGGCAGAGGCATGTCTGCTCCTTGGAAGGAGGCTGAGAGAGCTAACTGGACACACGTCCATCGTGCCTGCTGCAGGTGGGGGCCATGGGCTCCTAGAAATTGCATGGCGATGAGATGAGCTCACTCGGGGGCATGTGGCACCGGCTGCATCAGTGAATGTGACACATGCAAGTTCGCGCCCTGCACCTGAGGGCGAGTCCCGTCCGGAAGGGCACAGGCTTGCATCTCCTTACTCAAAATCTCTAGCTTGGGATCCTCCTTTGGGGGTGGAGCCTAATATTACACAGGAACAACAGCTCATTCCTAAAAAGCGTTTACCAGGAATGGCTGGTGAGATGTGGCTTTAAAAAAAAAAGTAAACTTAGGTGAAAATGCATTATTCGCTTTTGGGAGACAGCATATTCTGGTTTTCTACCTAAGGGAGAGAGAACCTTCATCACTGCTTTTTGTAAGGAATTACAGCTGCAAGGCTCCCTGGCGTTTCAAAAAGGCATTTAGACTTCCTTGGGCAAAAAGGCCCAGCTGCGACTCGGCCAACAAATTAAAAATGATGCACTGCCCACAGCTGTGTCCCTGGGCTTTGTGCGGCCCGGACAAGCAACAGGTATTTGTGGAAGGAAGGAAGGAAGGAAGGAAGGAAGGAA